>JAVKLA010000036.1:2093662-2108317 GCA_034782735.1 Sagittarius serpentarius | reverse complement strand
GCGGCGGCGGCGGGGGCTGCGCAGGCGGATCTGGGTCTCGATGTGCTCGCTCTCCCGGCCCAGCGGCAGGCGCGGCACGGCGCGGCGCGGCGCGCTGCCCGCCTTGGTGCTGAAGTAGCCGCAGAGGCGGGCGTGGAACTGGCGGAAGGTGAGCTCGGCGGAGAGGCCCTCCCACAGCCCCGCGCACTCCTCGGCGTGGGCCGCCGCCTCCTCCTCCTCCAGCCCCAGCACCTGGCACAGCGTCCGGAAGTCCTCGCCGGGGATCCTGCCCGCCCCGGCGCAGTCCAGGTGGTGGAAGATCTCCTGCAGGTACTGGTCCAGGCCGGTGGCCAGGACGACGATCTCGTTCTCCACGCCGCGGTCCAGCCCGTAGTGGTAGGCCAGGGCGCTCACCAGCCACTGCGTCCGCCGGGCCGGCCGCCCGTACGGGTCCCAGCCCTCAGGCGGCTCCATCGCGCCCGCCGCGCTCCCCGACCATCCTGCCCCCGGGGCGCTCGGCTCGGCCGGGCTCGGCTCGGCGCCTGCGCCCGCTGGGCGGGGCCGTGCCCCGGGGGCGGGGTCTCGCTTCCCACCGGCCGCCTCCCGAGACGGGCTTTCAGGCTGTCCCCCTCGACGGGGGCCGCTTTTGGCGGTGGCCGAGCGCCGACCGCTGCCAGCGGGCCCTGCGGGGTTCGCCGGGCAAAGCGGGCAGGTGCCTCCCCACCCCCTTCGTCTGCCCGGAAAAGGGTTTCAGCCAAGCCTGAGCTCGGAGTTGGTTTCCAGCTTCTTAACTGGTTTCCTCCTGGTTCCTTTTTGCCACCAGCAAAACGGTAGCGTCGCAGAACCCAGCTTGACAAGCAATGCTTGTGAACGAGGGAGCGGTCCCACTAAATTAATGAAACGGACAGACGTGCTCAAAAGTTGATCGCCTCTCTCCTCACTCGGGCTTTTTCACCTTGTAGGTGTGGTGTCTTTATGGTATCAGTACGTGGTTCTTTAAGTTGTCTGTGGTAGAGATGAATACATGTTAAACTGGCTCAAGTGACTGAGCTTTCCAAAGCTGTGATTTTTGTCACTTTTTGGCCATGGAGTAGGACCTGCATTGTTGAATGCAGCTGCAGTCAGGGAGCAGCGCCAGTAGGACTGCTCCACCCGCAGGGACACGCCACGAGCCAGAGGTGAGCGTGGCACCGGCTGTGCCCAAGGTCTGAATGGGGTGGTGAACAGGCTCCATCAACAGCCCCAGACAAGGCAAGGGGGTGAACCAGGTCTGGGGTCCATCCAAGAACTCCTGTAGTGAGCAGCAGCAGACAGGGCCACAGTCAGGGCTGGTGGAAAGACTACAATGCACGTCCACGGTCCGGCTGGTAGACTGGGCAAGGACCAGAGGTAGGTACACCTGCAGCATCCCTCAGGGAAGGACAGGGGGCTTAACTCTGGGTGCAAATGGTGCTTTTGGAGAGGGCGTGTGGGTGGGGGTCCCACCTGAGGTTGTTCAGGGCAGGTAAGGTCTGCTGATGCACTCAGGGCCCAGACGCTGCTTTTACTTCCCACAGTTGCGCGGGAATGTCGACTGACTTCTGTGTGCTGTGCATCATCAAGAAAAAACATCCTTTGGAGGGTTGTTTTCTTTCCTCTTTACTAAAAATCCAATTTCCGATTGTTTCTATGGTAGGCTGGCAACATACAAGGCTGTCTGGCTGAAGATCTCCTTTTGGTTTTTATGTTACAAGACGTGGGTTCCCCCAGGGTACTCGATGCTCCACAGGATCAGCCTTCCTGTTCTCAAGGGCTGAGTTTTATCCACCAGCGATCTTCTGTGTATTTATTATCCAAAATGGTAGCGTGTTTTGTAATTGTACAGTCATTAGGAATCTCCTGTCCAGCTCATAGATATACTTCAGGGTTGTTTGGGTGGGGTTTTTTTGATGGATTCTTGTACCTTTAAAGAGCTTTCCTCCTGTTTTCCTCTTGTTTGAAGTGATGCATAACTTGAAACTCATATTTTTGATTGAGTTGGGGAGTGACTGGATGAACTGGATGCATATATATTCCTTATTCATCTCATAGCCATGTATACCTATAAAACTTTAGCTTTTCTTAGTCTGGCAATGTTATTAATGCAAGAAATTGACTTAAAGTCATAATGTCCCTGTAATGCAGTACCAGAGAGAGCCAGGAAAGACAAAAACAGAAACCTTGAATGTTTTTAGCAGACACTATGTAAATCCACATCTGTTACCCACACACATCAAACCAACTGACCCCAAACACCAACTAAAGCATCAAGACCCTGGAGTTTGACAATGCAACAATTTAAACTTGTTTTGGTCTAGCTAGTTTCAATTGTAAAAATGTTTATCAAGTGGAAATAATTGATTTTAAAGGCTGCCAGAATCTTTACCAGGCTATAAACCTGTCAGTGTAAATTGTATTTTAGCACCTACGGTTTCCAGCTGGGTTTCCTGGTGGTGTCTCTGGCTAGAAGAGAGGCATCGTTAACATGCTGGGCAGCATTTGGGCCTCTCTTAAATTCCTCGTTGCTCATCTGCTGGCCTTCTGGTTTGAAAGAAAGGAGGATATAAATGGCATGACAAATCTTTGGCTTTCTGTTTTATCACAGTTACGGGGATATGAGAATGTCAGAATGATGTCGATTTACATTCACCAAAGTTTCATCACTGGAAGAAAGCAGATACTCGATGCCAGCAAAATACCCCAAACCTTTGGCCATTGAATTTTGTTTCATTTTTCAGGAAAAGCTCCGACTGCTAGGCAGTTGGGGTTTGCATTGTGTTTTCTTCAAAAAGAGCTGCCTGATCCAAGACCTTTAAACACTAGACAACTGTGAAAACGGTTGGACTGGAGAAAACTTAAATGTGGCTTCAGCCTCTCTGTGACAAGGGGCTTGCATGTGGTAGAAGTAAACTTTCCTTTTGCAGCCTGCTTTTCTTTAAACTAAACCATGAATTGCTCCGCACTTAACCTTTTTTCTAGTGCGGTGCTTCTGGTATCAGAGGTACAGAAAAGGCTGTCACAGTGTAATTACAACGACTCTTGTGTTCACTGCCAACTATAGCAAGACTAAGATTTTAGTCCTGACCCAGAGAAGGTTTGCCTGTTCTTCCACTTATTCTTTAAACCTGCTCAGAGAGGTGGCAGCATTTTATTAAGTATTCACGGACTTTTTCTTTACTAAGTTGTTCCCAGTTCTGGTAGTGCACTCCAGGATGAAAGTATCTTGAAGGAGTTCCAACTGTAGAAAGACTTGATGGGAAAACAGGATCTGAATGGAATGGCTCTTTCTACAGCGTTGTGGTAATAGTTCGAAATTAGAAGTATATTAAAATACTGCTTTTAAAATTACTTAACTGGATACTTTTCTTTTAAGAGGTTAAAAGCTGCCACAACCAGACTTAAGCTTGTTTTGCTGACGTCATTTGTGGAATAATGTTTTAAATTGTACTAGGTAGCTGTGGGATTAGTTAAGACAAGTAAACTACATTTATGGAAAAAGATGGCTTGAGCTTAAGTTAACTATAGTTGTATTTTATTTCATGGTTCATATGTGGGGCAGGACTGAGGATCAGCACAGTTTACGTTTATGTCTGACGTTCCAGGATATCAGTAGTCTGGTCTGGTTTGTGTGGCGGGTTGTCATTGAGTACACAGAGCCAGCCAGAACTGCAGGACTGTGGAAGATGCGCTTCTTGCCAGAAAGATCACTTCATTAGAGTAAAAAAAAAAATACTTTATTCCTTCCAGACTTTCTACTGTCAAGGAGAAAAGTGAAAACGTAGTGCTAAGTAGCTAAAATTTGTTTTCCAAACGCTTTCCGACAAAGTCATACTGTGATGTTATCGATCCTTTAAAAATTGCTGTTTCTGAAACAGTTGCTTTCACAAGGAACTTGAGAGATGAGTTAAAATAGTATTAGTGGTGCAGTGCTGCTCTTGGCATGTTCTTGAAGTTGCTTGCAACTCCAAAAATGTTGGGCGTTGTCTTTCTGTTTGTTAGGTCCAGCATATTGGGACAGCTCTATGTTTACAGTAAGACAAAGAAAGAAAAATGTAATTGAACGTCCCTATCTGTCAAGTAGTTCTGCTCTTGCCTGCAGCATGTTTTCATTTAATACTTACACAGACAAGATTTTAGATGTACGCATCTAGTGAGGGTGTAGGTAATTCTGGTAAACTGTGCAAAAGGCTCTAAAGATGTTCTGTATGCTTAGCGACATGAAGAGCATATTGGGTGGATACAGGAAAGAGTTTCAGTAACTAATGTAGGGAACCTTAGTAAGCTTCTGAAAGTAAGGACAATGTCTATGTTAAAAATGGACAAGAACTGGTGTCTGGAGCCTCTCTTGGTGTGGAGCTGATGGGAGACCACTGGGGTTAGCAAAAGACCTTACCTAACTGCAACTTGGTTTTTATCCTGAGTGATATTACGAATTAGGTTGTGGTCTTTCTCTGGGCATAAACTATTTAAAGGGAAGAAACGACGTGTTATGTAGTCTGCAGAGGAAACAGCTGCAGCTCTCTGAATAACCAGGTGTTGTATTTGACATTTCTTAGCTATTCAGCATCTGGAACAGTTTTAAGGCTCTTCTACAGTAATTAGAAAAGAGAAATCTACTGCTTTCAACTTTATTTAGTGGTGCTCATGGGGTAAATATTTCTTTTTTATGAACAAATTCTGGAGTAAATGGTGGGGGAAAATTGGAAATTCACAGTAGTATGAGACCAGAATTCAGCTTGTAGTGCTTCAGTCAGTATTGCTCCTGGTTTTCTGTTTCTCTAGCTGATAAGTTTGCCAGCAGTTCCTGTGCAGGCTGTAGGGAGCGGGTGTGATCTGAGCCTCTGCTGCAAGGGTTTGACTCCTGTTAAGAGTGTGTGTCTGAATTACTTCAGAAAAGTATTTTCTTTCTAAAACATTGATGCTATTCTGCAGTAAATTAGACTGCAGATTCTCAGGATAAACATGTATTATTTAGATTCAGCTTTTTTAGAGCACTTCTGGATATTCCTAAATACCAGAGATTACTAAGCCTGTGTGTACAGGCGAGGGAGTGGACGTACAGTGACTGTAAGGAGCAGGTGCAAGGAGGGTGATGGAAGCTTCAGCCTTGGTGTTGAGGCCCATTTTGTGTCTGTCGGGCCATTCCCATGACATCTAGAACCTGAAATCCCTGGAAAATCAGAATCAGTTTCCTTATGGGTAAGTTGGACATCTTAGCGTACAGTCCCCCAAACTGGCGTGCTGGACTTAGGCAACACAAAGAACGTGGGTGTCCCCTACTCCTTGTTATTGCGAGATTTTACGTTCTTTGCTTGAGGATTCACAGCCCTGAGCCTTTGCCTGAGAGGAGTCGTGAGTGTGCGTTTCTGGCCTGTCGGTTCGGGTTCTGCCAGTGAGCGGGGAGTGTGTGTCCTATTCACTGCTTGCGGAGACTCCTCGTGCACTTTCGATAAACCATGGTAGATCTTAAGATTCTGTCTTCCGATTGCGCTCAGCAAACTTTGAACCCCTTTGACAGTTGTGCAGCTTCAGCAGAAAGAGCGGAAAATGTCCCCGCGCTCCGCCTGACGTATGGCCCTGATGGTTAGCTAGGTCTCACTGCTGGCAGTCAGAAGATGCAGGTGCAGCAAGGCCTCAGGGAAGTGAAGAAGGAGACGTGGGTCTCCTGCCCACAAGGTAAGCGTGCAGGCTGTGGAACTGGTTGTCCTGAGGCAGGTATGACACGCTGTCTGCAGCCTTTTATTTCCTCGTAGCTGTGTTTAAAGCGGAAGTGTTGCAGTTTGGACGCAGCCCGGTCTGGTAGGGACCCAGCAGGTGTATCTACAGCCCTTTTGATCTGAGGGCTGAAGTGGGAGACTGGCATCTAGGATTTGGGTCTTGATCTAGCGTAGGTGTGAAAGGAGCACCAAACTGTTGAATCATTTTAAGAATTGGATCCTTCTGGGCTTTCATCTGCTTTTCAGTTTCGTATGAAAAATTCAGGTGCTCTCATTGTGTTTGTCTGAAAGAGATTACCAAACCCCATGCACGAAGGCAGTGGCGGATACGGGAATGGCACACAGGAATCTCTGTATTCTTTTGGTCATAGAACACGCCCTGAAATGCTGAAGCTCTTATCCATCAGGAAAGTGTTTCATGACAATTGTGTCTTATTCCATTGGCATTTTAATTTCCACTCAGGTGCTTTTTCGCAGGCAATTGAGATGTCAGCCCGAGTTCCTAATGATGAGTTGTGAGACATAATCTTGTGGGAAAACAAAGAGGACCGAAATCTGTGAAATGAATCATCCCACCCTTTTTCACCCCTTCTTGTGTCAAATATTGTCAGACTAAACGGACTAAAGCGGGCTTAAATACCAAGCTGTTCTTAAGAAAAATAGGATGTGTGGTTTGTGCAAGAGGACAAAATATTTACTTATTAATTGGTGTATAATTGTTGAACTAATCCTGTAATGGTTTTGCTGCTGTCTAAGGAAGGGGAAGCTGATACGCAAGTTGTGCATATATGGAATGTTAGTTATGGTTCAGGCGATCTGAGTCTCTGAAAAGGGAGTTAGTGAGTAACTAATGTGCCTGAATTCACACTACAGTCTACTGCTCAGTGGTTCAGTGTGTAGATAATCCCATGTTACTGTCTCCAAAAAACATATCTCTGTTTCTGGCTGGTTTATTCTTATTTCTACTGAGTCAAATGGATGGTTGTGCTCTTCAAACTACTGAAAAGTGAATGTGCTCAGACATTTTCTTGATTTGTTAGCTGCATGCATAATTAATCACATACTACCGATTGTAGACAATCCTTGCCTCATTCCTTTACCCACTGTACCATAAATATCATCTGTGTTCAAGGCAACAAAGACAAATTTATCCAGCGGAAAAAAAACATTGCAAATATTTGAAAGGGAATGTGATTGCATTTGTTTGTTTGTTTTAATTCTAGGTTTACGTGGCAATGCTTACTGAATTTTCAGATTCAAACGCTTCATGCAAGTGCAGACGTAATTTGGACAGGCGTTGCTTGGGCTGCAAACAGGCCATCACGCGGCTCTCTGTGCTGGTGCAGAGGTTACCGTCCCCGCTGCTCGGCGGAGAAGCTGCTGATGCGAGGGGGCTGCTGTTGCCCGTCACGGGTGGTGCAGCAGCCTCCTGCCCTGCTCTTTGCCGCCTTGGGCATGGGTGGCAGGCAGCTGGGCAGGGTGCGCAAGTCGTGGAGGAAATCACTTCTCCATAGTTTTAGTTCGAGGGGGTAGCTCCCCCTATTTGTTGTGATACACATGCTATTCAGAAATGATAGAAACGGGGAAAAACATTTTAAAATGAAAGTAAGGCGTAAGCATGTTGGCAGGGAAAGCCTACACGGTTTGAAGCATGTGAAGAGTCAGCATGGAGAGGTGCAGATGCTCTGGTGAGGTGCTTTCCTTAAGTTTCTAGGATAAACTACCAAAGCGGGAGGCTGCTGGAGCCACGCACCGGCTTTTGGAACGTCCAAGTGTACTACGGCTTATTCTGCTTTAGCACAGCTTTACAGAAGAACAGCTCACTGGTGTGAGAAGCCTGCTGTAAGGAGCTGCGGGCAGCAGCAGCAGCTCGGTGGCCGGGGCCGGAGCAGGCTGCCGGCTGCCGGTGGCGCAGGTGAGGCAGCTCCTGGCACTGGAGTGAAGTGTTAATGCGGCTTTGGTGGCTCAGGGAGAGGCCGGTCTCCAGTAGTGAAGGTTGGTAGCCAAGCCAGTGCCCCGGGCAGCCGTTGCAGGCACTGGCCCGCCGCCTGTGTTGCTGAGCTCACCTGCTCTGTCAGCGCTTAGCTGCAGGGGCTCCCCCCGCTTCTGAAAAATAAACTCCTTTCAAAACTCAACTTTCCTCTGCAGTTAGGCAAGCAACCGATAGTTTATAGCCTCAGATAGCATCCACCCTTTTCACTTTTTTGAGGGTTGTGTCACTGTTTGCTGAGCGCACTGTTAGCCTGGCTTGTCACTTGGAGACTTTTGTGTAGATTGCCCTTGCGCCCAAAAATTATTCTGTTGGGTACGTGTGTTACACACTTTGAAAGTGTTTTTGAAATGAGGATTTTTGCTGTCCCTTCTCGCTCCTGCTTTGGTTCTAGTAGGGATTTTTATCTCAGCACTAAAATAAAGCTGCTTGTCTTGTTCCGTAGCCTTCGAGTCCACCGTCTGACTGTAGGTACATCAAGATGGCGAAGCAAAAGCGTAAGAATTCAAAGGCGGTGAAAGAAGAGGAGGTGGAGGAAGATGATAAAGAAGAGATGACGGACTTGAACACAATCTGCTCTGACAGCACTTTTGAAACGGAAAACCTAGAGGTGCTTGGGGGTGCTGGACATCTGACCCCAGAGGGTGAAGGCAGCCAGTTCCTGCCATCGGAAAAAAGTTTGATGGAACTGGGCGGTGCCCATACTGTGACCTGTACCTTCACAGTCTCGCTAGCTGTCCCTGCTCTGCCTACAGGTAAGTACCTGACACAGATTTTCCTAAGAACCTTTCTTTTATTACTTCATGAATTTGTGTGGTTTAAGAAGATAATGTCAGAAAAGTTAGTTGATTTTAATTTTCCTGGGTAGGTTGCTCAATAAAGTGGCAATGGGACACAAGAGCCTTTTATGGTTGGGTGATTGTCACTAGTGACTGAAAACTTGTCCTGACTGCTGACTCCTTGGTGGTCACTGTTATTCAAGTTGATGACCTTAGCTGGTGCTTATTAATCAGTCACTGCCTAATAGTGAAAATAAAGGTGGCTTTTGGCATATATACTCGGCTAATTATGGTTTTGGGTAGTTTGAAGGTGGTGGTGTCATTTTAGGAGAAGGTAGCAGCTGTTCAACAGATGAGGTATGATTCTGCTGTGGTGTAAGGGTGTTTGGGTATAGCAGGAGCAGGTACATTCAGCCTTCCCCTGAGTAGTGTGGAACTCTGCTTTATGGAAGTTCTCTGGGCAGCAGGGCATATGTGCCTTGGGAACTGCCGTCACTGGACGTCATGCTGCAGGAAGAGAGGGTGAAGCGGGGAGTTCTAGGAACTTTATGGACCATTACAGTAGCTAAACCTGGGTAGGAACTGCAGGACTGGGCACTGGGGTAAGGTAAGAGTTTCAAGTTCACCAGTCATCTGTGTTCAGTCATTTTTCTGACGTCACACTGGAATGCCTGTTACCATTTGGTCATTGCAGAGAGCATTAATTCCCCGTGAAAGTATCATCTTTGATAACATTTTCTGCTTCCAAATAATTCTAATATCCTCTCTAGGACAAAAGCAGAAGAAATCCAACCCCCCTGATATGCAAGGAAAGAGAATTCAAGTTGATGAATCGGGAGCTATTCCAAGAATGCAACGTTGTTATCACATGGAGTACTTCCTTCTACCAGATGACCTCATACCTAGAAAACTGGATTTGGTCTTGTTTGGGGTGGTTGCAAAGCTATTTACAGAATCTAATTCCAAGGTAAAAGATGTAATAAAACTGAGTAATCCAAAATGTTGTATGTAGAAGATATGAGAATGTTTTCAGACAGGGAGTGATGTAGTTGCATGTTGCTTTAACAGCTGCTTAGGCCTTATCTGCACACACAGATATTGAACAAATATCAAGGATAGAACTTGACTCTGCCAGTCCAGATAGTGAGTCATTTCTTACGTTTATAGTAAGAGGCTGGTGGATTTCAGAGTATTTTACTTCTATTTTCCACTAGATTATCAGTTTACTTGGGATTACAGCTTTTATCTTTCAAGTACCAGGATAATAATATAATAATTTGAAGGCAACTATCCATTTTATTAACAACGAAGAAAAAAATGAAATGTATGCCTCTGATATTTGTTGAGGAGAAAAAGATTTTTAAGGTACTTGGAGAATTTTGCACATTTTGTTGTTTAAACTCATGTCTAACTGAATCCTTGCACCTTCAAATCCAGGAACCTAAAAATTGGATATGTTGTTCTGAGTACACCTTTCGTTTGTTAAGGAATTATTTCTAAAAAGTTGATGCTAAAATTTCTTTTTTTTTTTTTGAGAGAGAGAGACTGTTGGTTTTAAAGTAATCTGTATACTCTCAGGGTTTGTCTTTGCACGACAATCTTTCTAATGGCCCTCTTTGATTGCTTTGCACTTCTTCTGAGCATCAGCTTAATGTTTTTGTTAAACAAAATGTACTTGCAAAGTTGCTGATTGAAATTTGTTCTATTGGCAACCCTGATGAGTGCTTTGTTCTTACAGTTTACCAGCATATACATGTGAATTTTAGTGCTGGTCCGTCAATTTTATAAACACCGATTCAGCATTTTAAAGTGTATATATTTGCTTTTACAGTATTCTGTTAAGTCTTCAGTCCACGATCTCATGCTGAGCAACATCTTAATTGCTGTCTGCTCTTACCTCTGGTCTTTGTATCAGACCTTGACTTGATAAGACTACTTTGTTTGAATCCAACAAAATATGCTGCTCTGACACAGCAAGGGGGGTGGGGTGGGGGCTGGGGCCATGTAAGACCTAACATAGGATGGAGAAATAAGAAATGTACAATTTGAGAGCAGTGGTGATAGTGCCTAGCATGTGAATGTGAGTTCTCAGGTACTGGTCAGCTCCTGTAAAGATTTTCATCTTTTGTTTTAATAGACTATTACACCATGGTTTGAAAATGACAAGATGTGGATATCATGGAACCATAGTGTTGATATCGGTGTCACTAATGAATATCTAATAAAACTAAGAGATCACAAAATAATTTTAAAGATCTGGGATACCAAAGTTTCTTCAAAAGCGAAGCTTAGTAAACCAAATATTATTTCTTCACTAGAAGGGGATGGAGAGGCTGTTGGTAAGTCTAATGCAAACAGGCACATTATAAAACATATCTTGAAATTGTGACTGCACGTATTAATAAGTTGTTGTTGAGATTATTTGACGTTCATATGTCATTCGCACTGAAATAATTCCTGCTTGTTGGTGCTTTAATGAATGCATGAGTCAGTTTCTGAAAATTTTGATGTCAGGAAAATATAATTAGGCCTATAATCTGAACCTGTGAAAACTAGCAAGTTATTTGAGGTTGTTGGGTGGTAACGTTAGTAATGAACGTACTAATTTTTCAAAGATGGATTTTTCTTTTTGTTATACTGAGAAGAAGCAAAACTTGTACAGCCACGTTGTTATGCTGTGCATCTTTCCGTTTCATCTTCTCCCCCTTGTTGTCTCCCACAACCCCATAACTTGAATCTATGCTTAAATTTTGGCCACACTACCTTGAAAGCCAGCGGTTTCAAAGGCAGTTATTTTATAATTTATAGTTAATTTTCACTAGTTGAGTTAATTTAATTAGAGGAGAGAGACCTTGTTAGGGCTCTTACAGACATGTATGAAATGAGATCTTGGTCCTTAATAAATACCAGAGAACTAAGTGTGAGATGAAACCTATAGGAAATGTTTGTTCTGATGGCCAAGAAACTACTGTTAAAGTTAATTTTACTATTAAAATATGCATAATTTGATACTAAAATACTCTAATTGTTCTCTTTTTTCCCATATATATCAGTGGATAAAGATTTGGTGAGGTTGCAAGACTTCAAATGCTAGTTAATACAGGGTTGGGTTTCTTTTGATTGAACAGATCCTAATAAATCAAATGTTTGCTTGGATGTGGTGGGGTTTGTCAGCAAACAGGCTTTGCAGTTGGTGGAAATTTCCAACAGCATTTGGTTTTTCTCTTTAAGGTGGGTTGAGCACCTGAGTAGCTGTTGTTGGGGAATGGAGACTTGTTTGTAGTTCAGTATTTTCTCAAGAGCAGCCTTACCTTTTAGCAACTGGAGGAAGGCAGGACAAAGGATTAAAAGCTCTCCCTCCTGAAGTTGCACGCTGCTTTCAGGGGAGTCTGTACGGCGAAGTTCCCTCAGCTCACTGCCAGGGCTGTTTGCCTTCTCTGTGGGCTCAGTATTCTGGGCGTTCCCACAAGCCTCAGCTGCCCAAATATCTTCTTCTGAATATGTTGTGCGGTACAGAGGGAGAACATTTTATGCTAAATTCTTCTGTGGGCTTCGAGGTAAATCTCAGTAACTCTGGTGATTTTCCTCTCCAGAATTGAACAGAACTGAAGTCTAAGAGTGGCTTCTTATAGATAGCAGGAAAAGGGGAAGAGGTGCCATGGGAAAATCATTGCTCAAAATTTGAGTGGCCCAACCAGACTAAGCAATAAAATCTAAACCAGGGAATTTATTTTATTTTATTTTTTTTTCCTGCTAGGTGGGGTAAGACATGCAGTGCTTTTGCAAAGAAAGCTCTTTGAAGAGAGTCAGCCAGCACCCAGCTGTACGAAAATCAAAGCAGCAAAGGAGTCCAAGGCACAGGAGGAGTCTTCAGCCCTTCTTGTTGAAGGTAAAACAATATGGAAACTGGAACTGGCTCATGGGTGAAGAGGGAGGGGGAGTACAATGGCACTTTGAGTAATGGGTGAGCAGTAACAGGACTGAGGAATCTACTGAGGGAACAAGGTGTTGCAGGAGGACTGAAGGTATAGTTAGAACAAGTTCTTAATAGCTTTGGGGTAGAATCGGGCAGAAAAGAGATCTAGCTGCCTTACAGAAAGTTTGTAAGGGACACCAGAAAAAAGCATCAGGTTTTTCTGCTGCTTCATGTTTGTAAGTGACTGCATTAACATTAGAGCCATGACTAGAACCTAAGTTCCCAGGTTCTTGCTGTTTCTTGGCTGTGGCAAATATCTGGAATTCAGTAGCAGAATGCCACATTTCTGTTGAATTGCCAGTTCATGGAGAGATATGAAAATTTATTCCTGACATTGGTGGGATTCCAATTGTACGCAGTTTTGTAACCTGGCCTTGCCTCGTGCCGGTTGAGAACCTGCTGCAATACTGCTGCAAATAGCAACAAAATCTGGCCTTGTGTCAAGTTCTTAATCTAGCAGCAGTGTGTTTGTAGCCACATCTTAAACACAGCTGCTAGCTTTCTTTGTCCCTTCTGGAGCCCTGTTCAAGTGTGCTGGCTGGAGAGCTGGGATTTCTCTGCACCTGGGCACTGTCGGAGCGCGCAGCCGTGCAGGGCGCCCTGTTGTCAGCTCGGAAAGCGCATGGTACCACGTTACAGTGCCTGGCTGCTGGTCGTGGGGGTTGAGAGCTCACAACAGCAACTGAAGTCAAGAGCAAATCATAGAATCATAGAATGGCCTGGGTTGGAAGGGACCATCAAAGGTCATCAAGTCCACCCCCTCTGCGGTGAGCAGGGACACCTTCAACTAGATCAGGTTGCTCAGAGCCCCTTCCAGCCTGGCCTTGAATGTTTCCAGGGATTATGAATGCAAAAGTAATCAATGAAAATGTAAATAAATATATAATGCTGAAAAAATTAAGTCCTTGACTTGACAGCTGGGCTACCAAGCTAAGTGAAAACCTTTTGCCTTGTTTTTTTGTACCCCAATTTTCAGTCTTCACAATGGAGATAATATTTGACATGTTATAGAAAGTGCTAAAGTAGAGAAAGCAAAAAGATACTTTAGCAATGAGTGTTACAGAACTCTCTAGGAGGAATTCAGTAATTTTTTTGCAACACCAGGATTACTGCTTGGATACTTTGTAAGAAATGACATCAAGACCTGCATTGTGCAGTAAGAAAAAAAGCTAACTTTTGAAATGCTCTTTCATTGAGCAACACAATGAACAGTAGTGTGCTACCTGGGGCAGAGGACCGTGAAAAAATGGGTTTAGTCATCATCTGAGGTCTCAGATACATGTATGTTCCAAAGGGCTGAATTCAACCAGCACAGACCTTTTATTTTGAAAATTTCTGCTTTTAGGCAGTTGGCCTTCCAATTTAATAGTTGTTTTTGTAGAATGGTTTTGTGAACAAAAGATGTCCATAAAGTACTGGAAAGCAGTAATTATGAAACTCTGCATTTCGACTTCAGTAATCTTGTGAAAATGCAAAGAAATTATTTGCTTGTTTGTTTTTCTTTGGATTTTTTTTCCTAAATTTTAGATTTTTATGGTGAAAATGAAACTAACAGCTAGATCCTCCCTCTATGTTATGTCTGATTTTGTTAGATCTACAAACAAAAATGGACTTGCCAAATATTTAGGTAGAATTATCCAAAGGGAAAACTTGTTACTGCAGTAGGGTAATGGGGATTCAGCAGACATTGTGATTTCCTCCTATATTAGCACCTAATGCAGGGCTGCTTACGTTATGTTGGGGAGCACTGTGTCACCAGCTTCGGTTGGTTATCTTTCTAAATTTCTTTTGGTTTTTTTTCTAATGATTAATGACATGCGCCATGGAAGTATGAGTAGATTAATTCCTGGGGTAATTAGGCTTGCAGAATGCATCTGTATTTTGGTAGTAGTGCCATCTAGTGATGGGCCCAGAGAGGATCGATGGACCAGATATTGAAGTCTGCAAAGTTAGAAAGTGCGTTCGAGGAGATAAAGGACAGGAATGCGGCTTCCAGTTCAGATGAATGGAAAAATGCCAGCGTTTTGCCTACACGCTAACCCATTCTGTGTTAAGGAAGAAAGGAATGTCCTGAAGATCCCTTTGTGTTTCTTTTCATTGACTTTGAAAAACTACATGCACTATTGGGTGTACCAGTACTTGCGCTCTGTAAAACAGGTAAATTGTTATAGTTTCTCAATATCCTGTTTATAGCTG
>JAVKLA010000036.1:2039473-2093620 GCA_034782735.1 Sagittarius serpentarius | reverse complement strand
CAGAAAATGGCAAATATTGTTCTTTAGGCTCTGGAACACACTCAGCTATTGAGGTGCAAATTTTCCTTGCCATTCATACAATGTTGATTTGCTCTAATCTCACTGTAATTAAGACCTAACGCTCACTGTAATTAGGGCTGATACACTGTGAGGCAAAGTGTTGAGTAGCTGACACTGAAATCTGTAGCTGTAGAGCGTTTTTCTGTAATTAAATGACATTTGAAGACAGTTAAGTGTAGTATACCATACCTCTGGCATATATAAAATATTGACTAAGTATCTGGACATTTCTACACATTGTAGAAGAGATCTGGACACTGGTAACACTGCTTTTTTTTGGTGAGTATTCACTAGAATAGCCATTGGTACAGTTTATTAAAATAAATAAGAAAAGTAATGTATTATTTCTTATGTATGCAGTCTTTCACACATTAAGATATGTTATTGACATCAGTACCTGCTTAAGTACAGCTAGGACATTGAGCACTAATAAAATATTAATTGGGTATTCTCACATTTTAATTACTTGTTAATTCCTAGTTTCGTTTTAAATTGCAGCATGATAATTAGCACAGAACTTATTTTTCTAGGAAATAAAGTATTACTTCATAATATTTTAGTTTCTCTGCATGATCTCTCACAGTCCCTCAAAACATATTTTATGTATTTTAGGCTTATTCAAACTCATCCTTGACTCAGACAAAAATTAAATGGATCGTGGTTTTGAGTTACAAATACAGCTTGCATAAGAGTTCTCACCACGTTTTCCTAGAGCTTTATAGATGTATTTTATTAGTCTCAGTGGAGTTATCAAAACATAGAAATACTTAATAACAAATGTAAACCTGTTTTAAAACCTGTTTGAATTCAGCAGAAGAAACTGATCTGAATGGACTAGCAACATCAAATTGTGGTTTACCTCATCCAACAAGGACAGATGACTTACGTACAGTGAGGTAAGAATGTTGCACTTGCATTGGGAAATGTTCATGTATTAGAAATACAGTTGAAGATATGTAGTTGTTTTTCAGTATCTCTGGTTTTTTTTTTTAATTTTATAATAATACTGTGGTTTCAGAAGTGGTTAGCTACTGCTTTTTGCATCCATGCCTACTGATTATAGGAAAGGAGCAAAAGCATCAAGATCCCCTTTAATACATCAAGCTTATTAATAGTATATTTGGGGTAAAGTAGCTTTTTATGCAATAATTCCATAAAATAACAAACTTTGCTCGGCTTACTTGTTTGTGCATGTTTTTGATTCTGTTCACTTGTACCTTTTGACTTCAGATGATTTGTGGGATAAGGTAGTGTCAGTGAGGCTAGATGGAGGAGGAACTAGGAGTTATTCTACTGATAGTTGCTCAACTGAAAGTGTTAGGAAGTGGCAAAAGAGAGGAGTGGTGGTGTTCAGGGTACCTCGTTCTTTTTGAAAGGTTGAAGGTAGTGTCAACAATAACAGTTGCTAGCGGAGCAGGCTTTGCTGGCTTGTGAGCTCAATGGATCAACGCTGTAACTATGAATTGGTATTGGGTCAAATTAGCATGGGGTAATTTTCTGAAGCAATTAAGGTTATCCTGAGTTTATCCTGCTGTAGTAGCATAGTGGCCTATTTGTTCTGTTCTGCTTTTAGGAACAGTTATTCACTCTTTTGGTTTAAGAAGTCATTTGTATTAATAGTTTTCAGTGGTAGATTTCTAACAATTGGCATGTAACTCTCTAAAATTGTAGAAAAGATTAGAGGGTTCAATACTTGAGAAACTATAACCTTCGAAAGAATCATATTTTCTTGGGTATTATTCAGAATGGAAAACTTTGCACTTGAAATAGGAACGAATCATGAGTAGGGTGTATCTCAAATACGTCACCCAGAATGTCATCTAAAAAAATACAGACTCTTAAATGACGTTCTCAAGGTTCCCATTTTGTTTCTACAAAATTAATTAGCGTTAGTATAAGATAACGAATCCACTCCTGTGTTCTGTGATGTGCTTTCTCATTTTATACTGTTATGTAAGTTTTTAAGAATTTCTCCTGAGCAAGATTTAGTCAGATTGTAACTCTGCTCAAAAGATAATGAAGTTAATGAAAGGACTGTTAATGCCTTCAGCATAAATTTATGAACTCAGCTTTGCAGATGAATGTTTCTGAGTATTTTGTATGTCGTGAGAACAGTACTATATCTGATGAGTGCATCTGTAAGTGAATCTTGCAGTTCAGGCTTTTGTGTTGCAGAAAAACACATGCATTTTTAGAGATGAAGAAAATCAGCCAGAATGTCAAATTGCGCATGGAACCAAAAGCTACAGTTTATTTCAGATCGTTTTCGTTGAAGTGCAAAACCGTCTTTAAAAAAAATCATTCTCCCAACATTTGGCAAATCTAGCCACCTTGCTTTAAGTTCTCAGCCTGTATTCTTCTGAGCTGCTGGAGGCTGAATGCTTCCTTAACAAAGGTGCTGCATGATAAGATTTAACAGAATCTTGATTTTTATTCAATATCTTGCTACATCATCTTGCATAATTCTTGGTTTGCTGCCTGTTCTGGTTTTAACAGTCTTCAGTTCCTGGTTTATGGACTAAATGGACACTTCCTGTTCATGTCCAGGCTTTGCTATTTGAGCTACTTCCTTCTGCATTGTATTTTTGAATATAAAAAATGTGAATGTGCTTTGCGTCCCATGAGCACGTCCTTTCTGCTCAAAGATGGGTGTCCATCTTGTGCAAGGTTTAATGTAGAACCCCAGGGCATTACCTCACTTTGGACTTGCTCTGCATTTTGTAAGCATCTATATTGCTGAAGTATAAGGATATTTGAAGGATATTTGTCCTGTTTAAGTCTGAAAGTGTAGTTCCTTATGCTGTTGCAGTTCCCTTGCTGCATTTGTGCTATCTGTCATGTCAGTATCAACATTCTGGTGAAACATGAACAAATGAGATCAGTATTCTGAAAAACTAAGAGCATGTGTTTGGTCTTCATGCAAACTTAACTTTCAGTACAGATTAATTGGAATAGAAATAATTTTTAGGTAGAAATATTCTAATAGTTTTCTAAAACCCTCCAAAGTCATTACTGGAAACATATTTAGAGGTATTACAGTTTAATGACACAAGAGCTATGTAAGAATGTTTACCAGGATACTAATTCTTCTGGAAAAATTTACCTGTTCAAAGTGAAGATCAAACAGGGTAAGATGAATGAACATTATATCCTTACGTACATCACTGTTGCTCTTTCATATACCTGAACATTCTCATTCTACCTGTATTATGACTGTGGTGATGTTTCTTTCTAGCTTTGTGTTCAAGGAACTATTACCGTAATGATCATTCGTTTTGGAGGACTAGTGAGTTACTTGGCAAGCAGCCTACATGTTACTCTAAAAGCAAATATGAGATTCAGGAGGGGTTATATTTTACCAGTTTTACTGGCAAAGATTTACTGTTCCTTTGCACACCTGGAAAAGTATCTTTTTTTTCCTAAAGAATCAGCTTCCTTCTTCCCTCATTTTGTGTCAAAAGTCTACAGCCAGTAAATACGATAGTCACAATAATTGTGTGCTGCATTTCTTCTCTCAAATTGGTTCCAGAAAAATTCTTAGTACTGCTGTAAATGCCCACATACGGTCTGATATCCTCTATGCTTTTTCAGTCGGCAGTGGGGAGGTTTCTGGCAAATCCACCAATAAATTCCATGTTACCCCTGTGAACTCCACACTACAGTCTCCTTCATTTATTCCCAACACCTGGAGGTTCCTGTATATAGTGATGGTTTCTAGGGTCTCTCTGACTCTTTGCGGTGATTTATTTGTGGTGTTGTTTTTTTTTTTTAATTGAGGCAAATGAAACAGCCTTATTGTTTTTAGTTTTAGCAGGTCTGTTTTTTTTCTTAGCATGATTGTTTACTTACAAAACCACATGTAAACATTTTTTTATTTAGATTTTTTGTTCCCAAAGCAATTATGACAGTCTGTCATTCACGACTTAGTTAATGTTACATATATTAATAATTTTGACTGTTTTTTATAGGAATACAAAGATCTCAGCTGTATTTTTAGTGTTGATCACTTTTAGTACTGCAAAACCACACAAACAACCCTCTCTCTCCCCACTCCCAGCTATTACTATGATCCTTTTTGAAACATCTCTGAGGATAGGTAATTTGGGAAATGCTTGCCTTAATCTGGGTAATGAATTACTATTTTTAGTGCTATAAACATACAATACTTCAGGCTTCACAGCCAGAGTCTTGATTCGTTGCTCGCTGCATGGATGCCTGTCTGAATTAAAATAATGTTTGTGAAGCAGCTGAAGAACTTAGACCCCAGATTAAAATCCCTGGGAGGAGAAGGAAGAAAGGACGTTTGAAAGATTTAAGGCCAAGGATAAAGGGAAGATGTTGTGCACATTAATAAATCTGAGAGAAAATGCTGTAGGTTGAATATGATAATCTGGAGACAATATTCAGCACCAGAAAGCCTTAAAGCAATCCTTGTGAGAAGCTATGGGGGCAGTAGTCGGGGAGAGCTGGACTTTGTGTCCCAGGCAGATAACGATAGTCGCACTCAGAGGTGACTAGATGACAGGGAGTTCTTGTAGTCTGTGTTATTAGCAATAAAATGTTTGTTAGATTGAAGTCTTAAAAAAAAAAAAAAAGAATGTCGTAATATGTGTGTGAAAGAGTAGACTGCATGCATCTGTCTATGTATATCGAACTATAGTTATTTCATTATTAAACATTGTACCTCTCAAAACATCACCAAATATTTTCAAAATATTTTCAAACTGCTGTTATCATAAATCACACCTATAAAGCTAAGTAAAACAGTGACCAGTTTTTGTGACTGCTGATGTAAAAATTTCTTGGACAGACATTGTATTTCCTTAAACTACATATAAAATTCTGCCACCAATTCTGTCACCCTATTGTGAGGAATCTTTAGGGCCGAATGCGTTCTTCACAGATAAAACAATTTTGCTGCGGTATGTCTTGTACTACCGTGCTCCAGGTGCAATACATAACAGTGACCTGAAGACAGGGACAACAAAATCGCTTATTTGGGAGATTTAAAATGCAGTAAGATTCATCTCTGTTAGACAGCCTTTTCTGTTGTTTCTGATTAATACTTATTTGTTAGCAGCAATAATATGTCAAATTTGTAAGAAATGTATATACTTTAGGGAATAAAATGTGTCATGTCTGGTGAAGAACTGTTTACAGCAGTGGCTGATATTACAAAGTTTGGAAGCTTGTTAATGCTGAAACTAAGTGACAGCATTCCTGGCTGCATTTTCCCCCTAAAAAGGCAGTTGCTCATATATGTATATATATAAAAAATAGAGCAAAACTGTATTAATTCTAGATTTCTGGTCTATCTGTAATATACCAAATGTGAACAGTAATAGAACAGATGTATTTCTCTCTTCTCAAAAAGCAAAGCAGATGTACAGAAAGATCTGTAAGGTATTATGGTATGTACTACAAGATGTTTTACTTTATGCATCTCTTCAGGTACTTACCTGATCTCTTACTCAAAAGAGGAGGACCATGTATCCTGTTGAGATCCATTTTTGATGTCCTTTACATTTATATTCTAGCAGTTGAGCTCTTTTAGACTTGAAATTTTTTTTTGCAAAAAAATTAGTTTGGTGGAGTCATTAGCATGGCAGGGATTTATTTTTTTATTTTCCGTATTTCTTAAATAATTTCAGATCTTTTTACTATTTTCAGAAGTGTGAGATATGTGAAAAACAAGTTTCTGGACAAGGCCCAACTTCTGAAGAAGAAAGCACTTGTTGGTCCTCCAGTTAATTCCACTTCAAAAGAAACTGAGAAAACAAATGATAATGTGGGAAATCTGACATACGGAGCAGGCGGAACAGCCACCACGAATGGTAAGTTCTGGATGGAACTATGGGCTAGATTTGAAAAGGTAGGTATGGAATTCTGTTTATCTTCTTTTTTTTCTTTTTTGTGAAGAATTCAAGGTTAAAACAAACAAAAAAAGAGAGTTATGGGACCTGTGCTTTAGTCTCGGCTCTGCCATGAGCTTTCTGTGTTTCTTCAGCAGTTAATAAAACTTTCTTTTGCAGTTTCCTTAGCTAGTGGTGTGAAACAGGGATGATGATGGTCCTTTTCTACCACTTGGGGTGTTACAGGGGTGAAGTGATGGATATTTGCAAGGGACTTGGGTGTGCAATGATGAAATTTGTAAAACGGTTAGAGAGTAACGTTGGAGGTAAAACAGCTATTCCAGCTGCGAAATTCTCAAGCTGTTGCTTCATACCACTTGCATCGCTTTTTCCACTAGAGGCCAGGTTTTGATCTGTAGTTTACAGTCCATTTTTATTTCCAGTGCTGGTTCATTATGTTCAATGAAAAACCACAGCCCCACTGAGTGATACTTTGCTCTCCCACCTGTAGCTTACAATTGACGAAGGCTCTATGAAAGATGGGAGGAGACGATAACCACTGTGATAATGGACACTAGAGCATATATTAACTCACCCGTGTCAAACAGCGTGCTTGTCTGGCCAAAAACTAGCACGGCATCACAGGGTTGCAGTACACATTGCCCCTGGTACACATTATAAAATGTACGTTTGCTTATCAATAAGCATCATGGAGCATGAATGATAACATTCAGCTGTAGTACTGTTCTGTCAAAATAAGTGAACGCACCGATAGCGTCAACCAAATCTTTACCTGACCAACTGTTTTCTGTTGCTCTCCACTGTGGCAGAGTTTGGTGCTTCTGCTTTTAGAAACAGACCTTTTGAAGAGTAGTAAAGAAACCGGTAATGCAAAACAGGGCTTGCAGAGAAACAGGCAGGCATTTTGGAGCCCTCCTGTGTGCATGCGCGCGGTGGTAGGCAGCTCAGGTCGCAGCACAGAGGTACGTTTGAGGAGCTTAACCCTGAACCACAACTGCTCAATTTACCTTGTGGCTCTGGTTTGGCCTTTCTTTCCCATGACTCTGGAGATCCGTGACTTATGTCATCAGCGCTACACCATTATCTCTCAAACTTCCACACTTCCACATGCTTCTTCCACACGGTTCTTCAAAATTAAGGCAGTGGGAACTTTCATTTACGAACTTTCAATAAACAATTATGCACTTTGTAGGGAGTGCTCTGTGTGGGTTATCATTTTGCTTAAGTTCAGAGTGGACTGTTTTTTTCCCCAGTATAATTTTGGTACTGCTATTATTTCTTGTCACATTACTATTGTTATTAAAAGATAAAACTTAGTAATATGTTGCATGCCTCTCTTTCCTTCCATTTGACTGTTAAATTTGTCCTTAAACATTCTGCCATCCCTTTTATTATAGGAATAGTAATAAACCAGGACCAGCAACAGTAATATTTCTGCAGTTCTTCTTTTAAGTTGCTGTGTTCACTTGCTACATTTTTTTGTCAAACTTAAATTACTGGGGCTGAAATTCTGTGCTTGCTTAGTTAACTGATCGGACAAAATGTCTGAAGCTAGGATTTAAATACTTGGGACTGACTGTGCTTTTACCGGCTGGGTAAAGACTGGGTCTGGGTGAAAGGAATTTGGGAATATTACTCAGCCCCGAAGAAAATGGCAAAGGTTAATGGGTTTATCTTCATGGTATCCTTGTGAGGTAAAAGAGTGACAGTATTCTTGTTTTGTAGCTGTGAAGTTACAAAATACAGGTTTCTGGAAACAATAGAATACGTATCACAGAGAGTACCATATATGTGTCGTAATGCATAGATGCGAGGAAAGAATAGTAAGGTGGCAAAGATAAATTTAATTTTGGTAATTCCATGAACTTCTAGTGCTTGCTGTTGCAAATTTAACTTTCTTGTAAAGCAGGGATTCTACATACAATATAGTGGACTGTGCAATGGAAATTTGAGCATATTGAAATACTAGTCTAAGTTGGTGTCAAAGTGTATGATCAACATCTTTTTCTAAGGACGATACTGAATTATGCCACCTACTGCAGTAAATTTTAAATTATTTCTTCGATTAATTGCAACAAAAAGTTTCCTCCTTCCTACTCAGTCCGGTCCTGCCTTCCATCCACAGGTAGAAGAGGTTCTGGTCCTAAAAGAAACATTGATGCTTCTGTGGCAGAGAAATATGGCATAGCTTCACTGCAGTTAGATGTCATGCCTCTCCTCTCAGGTATTACTCTGTTAGGAAGGGAGCGACATGCTGGGTGTTCTCCATGTCTCCTCTGAAGCGTCTGTGCTGGTGGGTCTGCCTGGTGGCAGCTGCCTTGAAAGATCCCTAGGGAGTTTCACGTTCTGGGTAACAGCTGTCTGGTTAAGAAAGATTTGGTTTTGGTCTGGGGGAGGCTGACATATGTTCAGAGGTCTGTGTGCTCTGAAGGGCAGGATGTCAAAAATAGTTCTGCACTGTATTTCTCCGTCAGCATGTGCATCTGAGTTCTTGCATCCGGTTTGATTTAGAATGTGCCGAAAGTGGGATATTGGTCAGAGTAGAGTGGGTTATTTCTGTGCGTTTCTGCCTGTAACTAGATTAACGTTCATTATTAATAGATGTTGTCCTGTTTTTGCATGTAGTGAGTTAAATCTCCCCTTTGTTCTGTGCACGCAGACAAAAATACCAGTAAGTCATGCAGCATGGAACTTAGCTACTGAGTGTATGGATGTGGCAAAGCTGCCAGTTTGTTTAAAGGTGCTTGTTTGCCTTTATTGAAAAGTTTAATTTTGATGAAGAGTCTCCGAACTGCTTTAATTTTTGTGTTTATGTGAACTGTATATTTGCAGCTTTAAAAAGAAATAAACTTCTGTGTGCTTTCAGCAGTTAGCCCAAGTGGGGTTCTGACACTGCTTTGGGGACTATTTTCTTCCTACTGTAAAAGATAAATAATATTTGAAGCAGTTAAAACAACAGTTTTGTTTTATTTTAATACAAATTCAGTGGAGGTTTGTAATTAATTGCATCATATATAGGTACCTTGATGGGTTCGCTTCTATAACAGTATTTAATCTTGTGTATTTAAAAAGGAGAAAAGTCAGTGATCAGTCGTCTGGTGGAAAACAATCCTAAAATTTTAGATGCTTACATGACTTTCACTGTGGAAACACCTCTTCTGTCTGAAAGACAAAGACATGAATTGAATCCACTGATTATAAGGATTAATTCGGCTACCTGCCTCCCAAACACACCTGTACCATTAGAGGTGCTGCAGGTAACACATACTGCTACTTCTTTCTGAAAGAATTTCCTTGTTACCCTCCAGTAGCTTTGCTTAAAATATGGGCATGGTTTTAAAGATAACTTTCCTTATTAGTAGCAAAATTGGAGAATATGACTAACGTAGTTCCTGAAAAACATGTGGCCAGATTAGTGCCTACATATTGTAGGCATTGGCAGCAAAACAGCAATCCTTGTGTTTTCCAAGGGCAATAATTTATATATAGTCATCCCATTTTAATTTCTGACCAGTAGATCCTGAGTAAGCCAGAGAAGATCTAGCTCAGTTGCAGTGCTATATTGTTTGAAACAGTTTGCTGACAGGTCAGTGCGTGTTGAATTGCTTGTAGGGACAACTGCTATTCCTGTGTTAAAAATATTATTTAACTTTAAAAAACAGCAAATGTTTCACATCTTAAAAAATGCTGTGCACAAAAAAATGTTCTATATTGGTTTATAATATAGTTTAAAGTTTTTGGTCTTATATTTGTAAATTTTGAGACGTGAGTTAGAAAATATGTTCTCTTGTCAAATTGTTACATTTTTAGGCTTAAAGAAATGCTATTTTAAAAAGGCTCTTTTCTGAGTATTTTATATTGTTGATGTGAAAGTGAAATTAAAGTCAAAGACATTTGATTTCAGGAGCTATTTTGTTGATCCTCGTCTGAGGTGGAATTATAAGGGAATAGTATATGAAAGATCTGGTTCAAGTTGCATCAGCCTGGTCCTTAGCATTAGTAAGACGTTTTGTTATTGTTTTCATGAAAATAGTTCAATTATATTACGTCAGGAACTTTATAATGGCACATAGTTCTGTGGTGGAGTTTTACACTGCAGGGCTTATGACAGACTAGGCGAATTGGCTTAGCATTTATGAAGAGAAAAGGGGAATGGCCTCATTGCTGCCTTGGAAGACCATAGTGTGTGCTACGAAGTACCTCCCCCATACCTTCTTTACTAGAAAAGCCAATTGTTCTGTGAGGTTAAAAATAAAAAGGAAAAAGGTAAATGCTGCAAATATCTGTTTCTCCTCATCTTTTTGTTCTTTAGAGATTGTGTGTTCCCACCTACTGTAAATACAAATTTCATAACTTCCCGCCTCATCAAACTCATGGAAGAGTCCATGGAACTCACGTCTACTTTAAGGATGTTAATGTACTTCTAACAGGGACGATGAACCCTGGGGAATTACAGAGGTGCCTTAGAGGTCCGCCTTTGGAGATTGAAGTTCATGACCGGGATAGAAACATGGAAAACAACACAAAAAAGCCCTGTTTGTTTGGGGAAGATGAAGCAGATGAAAAAGTGGGTAAGGTGAGCTTGCGTGCTTGCAAATCCACAATCTATAATTCTTTTACAAAGAACGAAGTGTGGCATCCGCATGGGGTAGCTAAAGTCAGTCTAGCTGATTTATTGTTGGGTAAAAAGTGCTTGACTATCAGCGCTCCCATTCATAGCTGCTCAGCTCCAAATGCAGTTGCTTTCAGTGAGGAGGATAAAAAAAAGAAGATAACAGAATCAGTGAGTAGTTCTTCCCTGCTGCCTATGGGACATTATCTAGAATCAGACTCGCTTTTGAAACTAAGAGTGGAAATAGCTGCGCCATTGGGAATGCATGCAGAAATTGCTGACGCTCAAGTCACAAATTGCCCATATGGTTGTATAATCTACATTTTTGACTACAATAATTCATCTTTATTACGTGTTTTGGTGGAAGAAATTACAGAAATCAATGCTGAAGCCCTGCCGCTGGACTGGTATCCTGTACACTTAATTGCAATGGCTCTTGCTGCATTAAAACTGAAAATCACACTTGAGAAAGTTTCCGAGTTGGATATTGTTACTGGTTTTCACTTACTGGATGGAGCAACTCATGTCCTTGTCTTGGAGGGATTAAAAGACAAAGCAATCAAGAGACTGTGGGATAGACACTTCGAAAGGTAAGAGATTTTGAGGTTTTTCATCAGTTATTTCCTTTGATTCAGAGATTTGAATTTGATTTATACCTCTCCCTTCCCTTTCTATACAAAGATATATGGGCAATTACATAGCTGATGCTTTCTATGTGGTTTTAGTGGATATGAGTCTCAGTGGCTGCTTCATTTGAGGCATAATCTTCTCATCTTTATCACGTTACACCACAGATCATCCATGTGAAGTCAAAAGGAGGAGGATGTCAACATGTACTTTTTTTTGTTAAGCTGCTGCTACTTGGTTTGTGGAAACAGCACTAAAATCTGCCAGTTCTAAATAATAACAAAAATACTTAATGGGATCTAAACCAAAATAGTCACTATGAGGAAGCTGGACTTCACACTGATTCTTCTTTTGAGTTTAGGGGAAAATGTGACAAATTTGAAGTGAATGTCTCCATCGAATTTCATGCTTAAAAAATAATTAATATTTTTTCCAGCACTGTAGCATGTTGTTAAAGCTTTCCTGGGGTGGTTTGTTTGAGTTTTTTTGATGCAAGTTGCTTCATTGCAGTTACTGAAATTATTTCTTGCATAAAAAGTTGTCTCTTGTCAGTGCTCACCTGTAATGTAAATGGAAGCTTTGTTTTACTGCTGCAGTATGATTTTTAGTATTTGTAGTAGAAATATTTATACAATGCTTTTGTAGCTATAATAAGGCTGTTAAGGGGCACAACACTGATGAAACTGAGGTGAGCTTCCTTTCAAATGTTTGCCATGCAACTTAAAAGGCAAGCATATGCAACTCAGTTACGTCATGAGAGTTTTGACATTTTCATTGTAATTTTGTCAAAAATAATTTTTTCAGAACAGTGCACATGAAGTGAAGGCTGTGAGACGTTCCATCTAAAGGACAAAAGCAAAGCAGTTTCATTAGAGAGAGTAATTGTACTGGAGAACTGAGGAAACCTGAGATAGGGCCTGGTTGTTTTAACCTTGTGATTGGGGTACTTTGTTACAGGACTTACAGACATGAAGATGGACAGCTGGAAATACTGTATAACTCACAACTGTCTTTCCATCAACGCCGGTATACAGACCTGGAAGCTATTTTTTATCATTTCCGCCTCTGTCGGCCTCTCTTCACTCTAACAAAACAGCCTCTGCTTTATGTCAGAGGTATGGTTCCTTGGGCGTGTTTCCAAGCCTTGTCCAGGTATGCCTCATCCAGATTCATAGTCAAGAAATTAGGAAGTGAAATGTTAGCAAAGTGGAGTGAATAGCTGATACAAAAAATAATACTCTTGGATATCTTCTCCCTGATGAAAGCAGTCTGTGGGCCTGATGGGTAATTCAGATTTTAGATCAGGTGTGGTAAGACAGAAGAGCATGGGTTTCTAACTGCTGACGTAATGGTAACTCAGTGTCGGTGAGCCTGCTTTTAGGAGTTTATAATTTGTAAAGAAGAGAGGTCTATCAGCAGGATAGTATATCAGAAAATACCTGAATATAATACAAATAGAAGAAAGAGAAAATTCTGGTGTCAGAAGCATCAGCTGGGAAGGATTTACTTCTCTGCTCTGTTCTCATAGAGGTGGTGTAGGACGGAGTAATGGAGGAGGCCAAATAGGACTTGATAGAGCCAGAAAGTCACTTGAACTGAGTGGGGAATTCTAAGGACAGTTTTCCTACGGTAACTAGAGAAAGGAAGAATTTTGTGAGAGGACAGAATGTTTCTTCTTCCTGGCTTTTTTTTGGGGGTGGGGGGGTGGGGGGGAGTTGTTGCATGAGTTATTGCTGGATCTCTGCCAGGTTGCTGACTTTGTCAGCACACAGGTATTCACAGCTGTTTGCCTTAGAGCATCTCTGACATTACATCTTGTGAGAGGGATTACAGAAAAAGAAAGCGGGTGAAGTCTTACATGCATACATCTCTATCTATCTATTTTGCTAATCTATGAAAAAAATTCTATGTGTGGGTTTTTTGTTTGTTTATTTGTAAATTAAGACATATCTATTGAGAGGTGGAAAAAGGTACCATTCATCTTTGATATGAGCAACTTGGGTTTAGAAAGCAGAGATGAATGGTGATTACTTTCTTTCTTGCTAGAAATAGACTGGCTTGTTTAGGTTAACTTCTGAACTGAAACCCTGCAAAGCATATTTGAAATGAATGGGGACGTTTAGTCCTGAGACAAGAAAGAGTGCATGTCTCCTACGTATCAGTCTGATTTCATAAAAAAATTCTTGTTAATGTGCAATAATATACACACAGTCTCATAGCAGCCTTACCCCTTGCCCTCCCCCCATGCTTGCTTTTTGGTAAAACATATTCTATAATGTGTGTTTCGTATGGATTACCCATCTACTACAAGTTTTATTTTGCGTATGTCAAGGCAGTTGCTGAAAAATGAATGCGGTCACCTCTGATCTAGCAGGCTGGTTTAGTATACCTATCTGTTTCCCCTTGTCGGCTGACCCATTCAAGTGCAAGAACTGTTTATTTGCTGGTGACTAATGACACCTATCTTCATTAAGCTAATGAAGAGCCAGGCCTTTACACTTAAAATTCCGAAGTATATTAATTCTAATGATCTGCATGTATCTTGGGTACCTCTTCATGTATCTGTGATTTGTTTCATGTTTATTCTGTGAGACAGTGAGGAAAAGAATACAATATGAAGGTGACTGGTGGCCATCGCTGTGATGTCCTTAAAAGTCCTTTTTTTCTTTTCATTTTTTTCTTCGACGATGGTTGGTAAATACCTTTCTTCCTTAAGCTATGTGCTGGCAATATTTGAGGTAGAAAATAACATAATACTGCATATTTTAGATACTTGGTAGTTAATTCTGTTGTGAAATTTTATTGTAGAATGTCCTGTCTGAAAAAAAAAAAAGAAAATTAAATCAACAGGTTAGCTGCTGTACACAACTTGCTAGATAGCTGCAGCTCAGGTTCCTGCAGTGAAAATGAAGGCTTCAGGATGACTGGGATAATTTTAAACTCAAGGGGTTATTTTTCCACTGGAGAGAAGTGAAGCTGCAGGAACGATTACTGTACTTCATAGTTCTCATTGCTATAAAATTAGAGAGTGCCTCAGTGAAAGCGTCTTTAGTGGCTGAGACAACGTCCTTCTAGACACCAGCTCTTTTCAGCAACCCACCGTCAGATGAGTGAATCACATCTGCCAGGCTTTGGGTGTTAGTCCTTTTTGCCATACCCTTGTTCTGCTGTGTCTGTAATTATTCAGAGAAATACAAATAAATTCCTCACTGGAGTATACAGACTGTGAACTGTGTTCAAGAGCAGTTCTAACTTGTAGAACTCCTGGTTTTTTTTCGTCTTTGGTTTGCTGTAAACCCGTCAGTGGTTTAATGTGTGCACAACAGAAACGGCTGCTTCTTGATAGGTTTCCTTCTGCTAGAATCAGCCAGGAAAGTAATTTTAACTGTAGGAAAACTAATGCACGTGATCCATATGCACAATGTCCTATTTAACATACAATACAAACTCTATTGGTGTCATTAATGCTGATGCAACTTTGAAATTAATGTTATCAGTTGCATGTATTGTTCAGATGTAACGGTAAGAAAATAATGTTGTTGCACTAATTTTACTTTAGACTTACTCTCCTCAAATAAAGAATAGCTATGTGATAAATGAACTAACAAATTTCCACTTTTGGCAAGGAATCATAGTGATATGTTTGGCTATCAGGTAAGCCGCTTTATTTCATGGCCTCTGCTATGGCGTGAGCCAGAGAGGCTGAGAATTGCATTAAGTGCACGTGTACGAAGTGTGTGTATGGTGCTCAATAGCTGTCATATGTTTAGAACTGCTTTTGTGTTGACACTAGTCGTTTCAGGCCAAATTTAGTGAATGAAAAGAAATCACATGTGAGGTAAGTGTTGGCATGAACAGCATATAGAATGAAAGCTGATCAGAACGAGACGTAAAATAGAGGTAAGGCAGGATGGATTTTAGTGGGTGTTCAACATAAATATGGGTCATACACTAGAACCAGTGTGCATGAAGGGAGTTTGCTTTATTGCCTTTCCAGCCAGAGGCTAGAGAAATTCAGGAACTAATCATTAACTTGCAGCTAAATGTAGTGCCAGCAACATTCCTAGAATATTCCTAGTAGGTTTATTAAACCGCTAAAATTTATTGCTGCTAAATGCCAGCATACATGAACCGACCTGAACTTCTTAGTAAATGGATGTTTCAAGAAGGTTGTGGAGTTTTTCCACAGTAATATTAACTGTAATGATTTGTTTGCAGTAAAGTTTTTGTAAACTAATAAAATGTTGATGTCTATTTGTAGGCTCAATTACCTCTGTCACAGTAAGAGGTTGAGGGATGTAATTCATGGGGACCTGCTGCCCTCAGCAGAGATGATCACAGTCTTGAGTCACGAGTACGGAGTTCCCTTAACTGATGAGGATCTCTTCACTCACAAACCTCCTTTACTCTCATTTTCCTCTGATGATTGTACACTACCAGGAAAAGTTAGCAAAGTGAAACAGGCAGTATGTTATTCATTAGATAACTACAATGAAGTGTACGTGCGGCGGAAGAAAGAAATACCAGACAAAATGTCTTTTGACAGAAACCATATTGCGGTGAGTAGTTTGCAATACGCGAGAGGCAAGCCTCACAGTTGCAAAACTTCACGTCCTTAATCAACACCACCTTCGTCACCTGAAACAATGGCTCATTAGGCTTAAAAACTTTTGGCAGGGTGTTTGTAGGTATTGTACAACATTAGAAAAAAGTGCAGGGTAATTTTCCTTTGCAAAAGTTGAATTGCAAATGTAGCAAAGGGGATCTAGTGCTCACAGGTAAACAGAGGAGACATTGCGTTGAATGGCAAGGAAATTGATTATTTAAAGCACTTGTCATTTCTTTTTGGGTTTGGTTCCTATTTTTCTTTGTCTCTTTCTTCCCCATAGCTCTCCCATTGTGCTTTAGCATGTCACCCATGCTTCAGATGTTTGCGAGGGGCCAAGCCAACTAAGCTCTTGTGAAAATTGTGCTCTCTTCTCTTGCCCTGTGAGAGACCCGCTTGCCTTTGGGCAACCATGATGCCATTTACTCTTAACTAAACAACATAAGCAGTTGCAGACAGAGCTGAGCTGAGCTTTATGGAAATGGTGAAGAATTTTAGAACCTCTTCTTGCTTGTTACCAGCATCCATTCACCCCCTCTTGCCTCAGGGAAAACGCATTGAAACTAAACCCTTTCCTGTTAATATAAACATCAAAGAAGGGGTATCCCACGTTTCCTGGGAGTTTGAAATGGTTTTTGGAGTATATTGCTTAGTTGAGGACTCTAGCCATCCTGTGGTTTGTGAAGAATAGTTCTGAATGTTTTTTCCTGTATATATTTTAATACAAAGAGGTTTTGCCTGATACGTGGAAATCTGTGTTCCTGTATTAAGGGTACTGTCTTGGAGATGCTGAAAGAAATTTAACTCCTAAGTATTTCCTTTTTCAGTCTAAGTCTATTGATAAAGGAGATAAGTCTATCTATAAAGGAGTAATATAAAGTCTATCTATAAAGGAGTAATATAAAGTCTATCTATAAAGGAGTATTACAAAGTCTGTCTATAAAGGAGTATCATATGAGGCTAGAAAAGGAGACAATCTTGAGTAATTGTTCCTGGTACTTGTGTTTATAACATTATAGGAGGATGAGAGCAGCAGAGCTCTTGGGCCTAATCATTCTGTGTAGATTAGGTGTGGAGTTATTTTGTTGCTTGTATGAAGTTAGCAGTTTTCCCAGTGTACGTGTTTTAACCAGTTTTTGTTTTATACGTGCTTTTGAATCAGGAGGATAATAGAGGAACTGGAAAGTCCTCTATAGAAAAGAAAATATGAAATTCTTTTTTTAATATCAGGTAAGGTAACGTTTCAGGCTTTTTGATTTAAAAAAAAAAAAAAGGGGGGGAAGTGGATGTGACAGGGAAGTGACATCCAAAATGCAATTTTACTCTCTTGCTGTAATTACCTATTATGGCAAAGTCTGAATTCAAAGCCATAATTACTGCAAACACAGTAGAATGATGTTCTTAAGTCAATGAATAGGTATGAGGGTTTAATTATATTGTGTCAGGAGAGAAATTCGATGAGTTCTAATGAATGGTGTTTCCCACGTCACTGTATTTGCTGGGGTGTTAATGGAATCATAGAAATGAAAGAACTAATCTTATTTCATTTGAAGACGACCAGCATCAGCTCTCCAGAACAACTATTTAGGTCTGTAAGTAGAAGTCGTTCTCTGGTGAGTGCTTGCCTCCAGTCTACTGCCATTAGTCTTGCAGAATGTCATATGCTAGGGTGAAATGGTGCAATTTTTTTTTAATAGAGTCTTTTTGCAGAGTATTTTATTAACAAAGCTCTGTTGTGTAATAAATCTATATGTAAATTTTTTTTTAGTTTTTGTTGTTAAAGTTGTTTTTGTAATATTTACAGAATCATTTGACTGTTTATAATTTTTCCATAACACTCTGAATTCCCAATTCAGACAGAACTCACATGTAATCTCTCCTTGCAGGCTAACACTGGTGCTGTATGCCAACTCAAAGGAAAGATGAAAAAGCCAAGGTTTGAAGCTTTCAGGATTTCTCCTGTTGATGGCAAATCTGTCTTTAACTACAGCTCTCAGAGCCTGAATTCTGCAGAACTCGCCAAGAAGCATCTTCGCCAGGAAATGGCAAAGGTAAATTGAGACGCGTAACTGGAAGAGCTTGGCTTGCTCTATGTAGTGCTTAAAAAAGAGAGATTAATTAATTGGTTTCACACTACTAACTCCCATTTTAGCACATAGTAAGGGAAGCTGGGATCCAAAAGGACCTCAGTCTGAGAGGTATGCTTTGTTGCTGTGTAAAATTCTGCTCTTAATGCCATTCATTATAGTCAAGTTGTCTCATGTCCATGACCTGGGCTGTCATTTTGAGAGCAGACTTTGATAACCTAGGTGGTCTCTTCCAGTTCTGTCCCCCATGCATTTCTCAGTGGGAGAATTTGAGTAATTGCAGCATCAGTGTATGAAGTATTAAGTCGTCTGAAGAACACATTTAAGAACACATTTGAAAAATCACATTTATCTGCTTTTGTCGGAATAGCTGGCTTGAGTCTCAGTAACAAATGCTATTTTCCTATCAGCTAGTGGAAATTACTGTAGCTCTGTGAGAACTGTTCATGATGTACCATGAACTACAGTTCTCTTTTTGCACAAATAATATTAAAGATATTTCTTTCTGTAATTATTTTACAGAGATCCTATTATACCAGTTGTTATTAAATCCATCATTGGATCATAATAGAATTAAATGAAAAAACTTTTAAAAATATTTAATTATATACATTTTGTATCATTTTGATCTATGATTACTTGCAGCCTTGAGGAAAGATATGATACTGGTTCTGTACCTTATAGACTCCTTTCCCAGCAAAGGGGAATTCCCATTAGCAAAAAAAAAAAAAAAAATCTGTGTTTTTGTAGGAACCAAAGAACAGATTCACTTATTCGCATGAGTATCTGTCAGCCACGTCTGACCCAGTGGATGTGGTTGCTGCCTGTAAGGAATTCTTTGCAAAATCCAAGAGTATGTGGCTGTCACCAGATGGATTTGTATTTCCTGGATTTAAGAGCAGCATTGAAGGCAGCCTGCACCCTCAGAAGCCTGATGAGGCACGTCTGGAGGAGTTAAGTGAGGTAACAGAAAACTTAAATGAACAGTCCCAAGTGAACTCAAGCATTTTAGGAGACTTGAAAGAGGCAGACTGCTTTAACGTATGGAAGTCTTTTTTGAGGGGTACAGTCTAGGTAGCTCTTTTGAGGGTAACACCTGTATTTGCAATTTGGGTACATCAGCACCTAGCTCAGGTGACAATTTGTTTGGATACACAAATTCTCGCCTGAACACATACGGAAAACCCATTGGCCAATATTAGTTGGACACTAGTAGGTATTAATGGACTACAGGGTGCTTTGTTTTACATTTATAGGTGGGGTCTAGTGTCAGAAAAATCATAATACTGCATTCTTATGGGTTCTAGGCTGTTCTTCATGATTTGCCCATCTAGTTGTAGCCTTTTGTCTTGTTTCCAAATTCCCTCACTGCTTATTTTTCTTCCATCTTTTCTTTATGGTTGGTAGTTACAGATTTATGGGGTGTTTGCCCTCCACCACTGTGTTCTCTATCAGTTTCTTCCTGCCCTGTGTCCCCTCGCCCTTCTCCTGTTCTTTACTATTTAGCTTCTAGTATTCTGCCACTTTACTGGGTCATCAACTTGACTAGTTTACAATTCCCTGTTTTGAAGTGCCTTCAGCATTATGCATACTCAAGCACATGTGGTCTGCCTAGGAAGAAAATTTGCATTAGAATTGGCAAGATGAGGAAATAAAGGGAATAGAAGAGGTGGGTGTTTTTGTGCAGGATCCATAAATTCTACCAAATTAATCGAACACAGTCACAGCACAGAGTGGAACAAACTGAATGCTTGGCTCAGTATCATATTTTGCAAGAGTGTGTACATGTTCATTTAATTTTCAGGCTTTATTTATCTTCTATTTTTGTTCATACAAATTAAAGTAGTTTCTCGAAAAGGTTAAAGCATAGCTGGTGAAACGGTTAGTGACAACAAAGTGCTTTCTTCTGATCTGTGATGCTGGAGAACGCATCTTCTTGTGAATGCGCAGAGACGATTCACTGACCGAGAGTAACAGAAGCCATCCAGTACAGTGTAATAGCTGGTGCCTTTTGCCAAAGAGACAAAAAAGAGGAGGGGAACTAGGCTGTACACGATCCAAAAGCGACAAGCTGAAAAAGGGGTAGCTGGCCGGCAGCTGATGACTGACACCAGTTACTGAACTGAAACAAATGGGGGACTGTGATATTCAGTGTGGGAGTAGCAGTTGACTAGTATGTTGTATTGACCATTGGCACCTACCGACGGGAAGGGAGAGGGCAAGAGAGCTGACATCTTACCCTGAAGGACGCTAAGTGTATCCTGGCAGTACCAATAGCTGTGTAGCGTCAGTACTAGCCATGGAGCTGAGAGAAAACAGGAAGAGGCTCCTTCTGCTCAAGCAGGGGCCTCACGGGCAAGACCAGTGTTACATTGGGCAATGGAGATTGATTCTGAACTCACCATTCATGTTACCTGAAAGGTGGAACAAAAGCGAAAAACTATTAGGATCCCATTCTGAAGCAGTTTGGTTTTGATACATTGCCTCTTCAACCATTCTGGTTTTCTTTTCAAACACAGAATTTGACCATCTTCTGTAACACCATCCCTTGGGAGGCAAAAAAGTTCTTGGCGTTCTTCTGGCTTCCTAAAATACCTCCATACAGTTTCAGCGCTGACTCAGCTATCCTTTTACTGCAGTTTTAGGTAGAACAGTAAAAGTGCAGGGCGGACAATGGACAGTGGGAGTTAATTTGTAGCTTAGGAAGGATAGTTTTTGTCTGAAGAAAATCTAACCGGTATTTCAGCAGTGGGTAGTCAGAGGACCACAAAAAGTTGAACTCTCTTTTTGCAGTTGTGATGATGAATATTCCTGCCATGATTCCGGTGCACATGCTTCTTCTCTCACCTGCTTCCTCGGGACACCTGGGCTCTTAGCCCCAAGAGTTTAATATTGATGATTGTATTTTTAGAAGCACTAGGAACAGCTTCTGCTTTCTAAAAGCACTGTGCTTTAGTATCATCCTTGAGATGATATATAGCGCTCACTGTTCTGGCAATTCTGTAGAGCCAGCCCACTTCTTACTGTTGGGAAAAGATAACTAACTAGTTAGGTTTTGTCCTGGGTCTGTCCTCTTAACGGTCTCATTGTGCGGAGGAGGATATTGACACGGAGTCACAAGGACGAGAGGGATGGTCCACATTCACCTGCAAGTTTAGCAGCTGTGTATGAAATAGAGGAAAGTGCATCAGACCCTTTATATTGCTGCAGAGAAATGTGACATAAATATGAAATTGAATTCCCTGCCAGGTATTTCTCAAGTATACTGTAAGTGCCTGCACGTTAGGTAACAGCTCAGTACTAGAGTATCTATCAGCAGCTTGCTCGCGAAATGGATTTTTGTTCTTATTCATGTGTATCAAACAACAAATTGAAAGGCTGCTTACAGAGAGAGAATAGTCTTGTGTAGTGAAGCCTGGACTTACTTTGGTAAGATCCTATTATTGTAGTTGTTAGATCGCTACCCGAGAATCTGGCCAACTTATTTTTTTGTGATTCCTCCCTGGTGATTTTGGCCTAGCTTCTTAAAGGGATTCAATTTTCAATGTAGAAGTGGCAGGAGAATGGGCTGCATGCTAACACGGAGCCAGTGCTATCACGAGACAGATGGAGCTGGGAGAAATGGCACATTGATTTTGATCTCTACAAGAAGCCACCTGAGCTCTTCATGACAACAGCCCCACAGACTGGTAATGGATCTGTTAAAATTAACTAATCACAAAGCTTTTAGCTTGAAGCTCTGACATATGGTCCTGAAGCTTGTTCTGTTCTGCCATCGAGGAAGGGAGTTTGAAGGCAAAGAGGTTTAGCAAGGAGATCCACGTACGGCAGAAGTGTTCGTACTCCAGCGAATGAAGCCTTTTAGGACGTAAGTCCTTGGCCATGCTCCAATTTTACTCCTCTATGTACCCAGCTTGTTAGCCTTAGTTCCTTTGCCTGTAGTAAAATATGACAGGGAGATATAGATCCTTCTTGGGTTATTCTTCTCTAAAGCTGGCTTTGTTGGCTGCCTGATCTTCCTTTATACAGAGTGATGGTAAGCATCAGCTTTAGTTACCATGGCCAGACAAACAGCAGACTGCATGCAATACCCGGTAACTGGGCCGGAGGGGGCCCGAGATGGGCCAGTTCAAGCTGCACGCTGTCACAGCAGGCTGCAGCATGCCTTGGAGAGGCGGTCAGTGTATGACCTCCTGTTCTCCCACAAACAGTAACAGACAAAGTTGTATTTCATTATAAAATGCTATTTTGAAAAGTTTCCCATGTGTTTCTTTTTGCCCAGAACTAACTGAGATTCACTGGACTATTTACAAGCAGGAAATAATAGATTTAATGTGCTTGCTAGAATCTTTCAACTTTTACAATGTTTCTGCTGCCCACTACCCTGTAACCTGCAAAATACTTGCTTAAAGCAGTTCTTCTCAAGTGCTTTGTATGGAAAAATGCTTTTGGAAGCAGTCAGGATTAATCCCACATTCACGTGTGTTTTACGGAGCCTACAGGAGAGTGAATTGGCTTTGCTGTGGGCACTAGCCATTATTCTAACACCTGCATCATTTCTTCTAGTGGAATCCTTGTGAGAAAGGTTTTTCTTTGCAATAGAGGCTTTTAGCCTACCTTTTGTAGTTCTAGTAGCCAAAACGTATCTTTTCCATCTAAATGTTTTCCATTGCCTGGTTTTTCTTTAACAGTCTGTCGTCAGCCTTGTGAAGACGCTACTCAGATTCTGCAAACTACGTTTGATGACGACAAGCTGAAAGCTCACCGGCCCTCCACGGCAGCCACGTTATCCACATGTGGGCCAAGAGCCAGGTTTCAGCTACAGAAGCTCCACGGACTTTTGAAAGATGAACCTCTGAAATTCTCACTCAGGAAGGCAGGACCAATTTTGAAGGTAAAGGGTAAAACAACTGTCTTTGGGTACTGAACCCGGCACCGACCTTTGCGCAACAGCAGCTGTCCTGCTCTTCGTGGAAGGCAGATAACACGTGGCGCTCGTCTTAATGTAGCACAATACTTTTGGAAGTCAAAATATTGGTTAAAATTGTTGTTGATAGCACTGGTTGACTCAATCTTACAAAGCTCTTTCTTAGAAGAATGTTATCAGCCCAGGCACAAAATGATCTAATTTTTGTTGTTGTTGTTTAGTTCTTTGCTTTGATGCTGAGAGAGAGTGGAGGAAGGGGGAGAATTTCTGTTCAATTAACTAACTTGCCTATCAGTGTGCAGTGGGTGAGAAAAAAAGAACACTTTTTGGCCAGCTGGCTTAGCAGCTCGGAAAGGAACTGTAATGTCCCCTAATGAAATGTAGGGGTCGAGGCACTTCTATAGACTAGATGCCAAATGTCTCACCATGTGTTCCCTTGATTACCATAGTGCTGTATAGACTTCCTCAGCGTTGCCCTTCAGCCCGGTGGTGCAAAAATCCGCCCCCCCCCCCCCCAAGTCTGCAAGACTAAAGGATTTGTGCTCATAAATATGAAAAGCCGTATGGGTGGCCTGCACCTAACTGTTCCTTTGTTGGCTGAATCATAGTCAGTGCTTGCATCTAAATGACTGACCCACACCCTCAGCATGCTTTTAAAGCTGATTCTGATCAAAGGGACGGAAGCTCCCTGTTGGCTACAAAGGCTCTAGAAAAACAAACACAGGAACTATGAGAATGTTGGTAGCAAAAGCAGAGTTAAACCTTTGAGGTCAACTCACTGCACCCCGCCCCCCCCCCCTTATTTATTTATTTATTTTCAATATTATGAGTGCCAGTCCTTGTATTAAACGGACACTCAGGAGCAAGCTGCCAGGGCTCCTCAGGTTACAGCGTCAGGCTTTGAACTGCGTATCTCTTTGTGCTCTGTCTGCTTGGCCTTCGGTTTTGATCTGGCTGTTCAAACTACGAAACGTGTCCATCTTGGACTCTTTGCCTGTTGCCTATAATTCCAATACTCAGCCCGTTTTGCTAGACTGCATATAAATACTCTTATTAGTTTATTAGCTAACTCTATCTTGCACTTCAATGACATTCTAATTATGGCAATCAGACTTGACTCTGTCATAGCCCACCTTTCTTGAACACATTTTTCAAGCCTTCCAACTACAGCCCAGGGGGAGATGTTTCTGTCTTGCCTCACTAAAGACAGCCCTTTACAAATGCGATGTTATATGTGCATTAACTTCCACGGGTCTGCTTTGGAAGACAGACAAAAAAAAACCCAACCCAAGCAACCAAACAAAAAAAAGGCAACTTATTTTTAGTTCTTGCTTTTAATAATTTCCAAACTAGCCTCCTTTTCCAGTACAGTGTTTTCCCTCTGACAGAAAAAGAAAGAAAACAGCCTTAACACAGAATTTAAACTCAATGGATATATTAAAGCTAAACAGGCAGTGTCACATTATCACAGCATCATTTATTTTCTGCTTAATTTTATGTAAGATTGTTTTCAGAAGGGTGAACACTCAGCTCCCCTAGCTAATTTAGTGCCATTGCCTTCCATTACTTGTGCATTCTTATGCCACTGTGTTCTCTGCCGCTTTGTCTCTCTTGGATCGCTGCCTCCTTCGCCTGTTTTTTGTGTTTGGTTTTTTTTTTTTAACTCAACTCTTCTTTGCTGTAGCAGCTTAGAGCTGCTAAGTCCTGCGGATTTTCCTCCATACTCTGCAAGCAGTGTAATTCCCCTCCCTGTCCTCCTGAGCAGGATTCCTGGCTTCCCGCTGAAAGGTCGTAGCCTCTGTGCCAGTCCGGGCATTGCTGGAAGGCCGAGGGTCACTCACACTATGGCTCAGGTGCTCCGACCGCCCTTCCCAAGGTCTCGTTGCTCATCCCGGTGCACCAGGGTACAGCTGTGCACCTCCCTCCCCCATCGGGCAACAACTGACACAAGCTAGTCTGGCCGTGCAGAGCGGGAACACCAGCCAGTTCCTAGGCGTGGGCTTTGGATCACTAACAGGATTTAGTTCTTGCTATAAAAGCAAATAGAGACTTTTTAAAAAAAAATGTTGATGATGCAGGCTTCCTTAGCTGCTTCAAACGCTGCGCTGTCTCGCAAACCCTGGGCTTTATTTAGCCTTCTCTGAGCGTCATCCCACCCCCTGCATTAGGTACGCTCACCTCTCACGTGCAAATCCTGCTTCTGAGTAGGTTCAGTCTCTCAGATCCTGTCCGGTGCAGCTGTTTGATCACCACGACAATTTCTGCTGAATATTTCTACTCGCTTGTTAGGCAAGCAAACCACCTGAGGGCTCTGTGGCATCTCTGTGGACATGTCCGAGCTGGAGCTTTACTGACTGACCTGGCAGTTGTGGGGGGTTTTGGGGTTTGGGTTTTTTGTGTTTGATTGTTTTTGGTTTGTTGTTTGGTTTTCTTTTTTTTTTCCCACTTAACACTAGGAATCAGCTTGTGAGTTCTACTTTAAAAGTTTTGAAGCACAAAGGTTGCACATAATGGCTTTTATCTTTTTTTTAAAGTGATCTCAAACACAGGCTTATAAGACTGTATGAGTTTGAGCACTGCGTGCTTAAGCTGTGTAAGTTTCCGACCTTGTAGTTTGCCTGTAAGGTAAAAGCTGTGGGGCTCGTTTACGTGATAGTGTAGGAGGACGCAACAGCTTTCCTCTTCTCGTCCGTGTTTTGGGGGATCTATGCATTTAAAAAATTGACTCACTTTGGAGCCCAAAGGTACCCAAAACTCCCTGTGCAGGCAGCCATTCCTCACCTCTTATTTTAAAGCCGAGCTGGCTGAGCACCTGAACGCCGGCTGTTTTCTTGTCCTAGCGCATCCCAGCCCTGCCAGTGCTGGACAACCAGCCCCGCGACGCCGGGTCGGATGCCCTCCCGGGTCGGAGGAAGAGCGTCGCCAGAGGCTTTGTACCAGGTCCAGATGACCAGCACAGCTTGAGGCGCAGCAAGAATGTATCCCCGGGCACAACAGAGTGCGTAAGAAGTTTGAAAAGCTCCAAGGCGCAGATTTCAAGACAACCTAATTGCTAGAAAGAGCAAAAGCCGGGCCCACGTCGTTTTCTATGGTGCGTGTCAAAGAGTTACAGTATACAGACATTATAACAATAGATGACTAGGTCAATAAATTAAATTCTTACGGTGCATCCCAAAGCAACAGACCCATTAATGATATAAAGGACAACTCGGCATTCTTGGGAGGTCTCCCTTTCCAGTCCCAACTCCACCATTAAGGAATTAGGCTTGCCCCTGGCAAACATCGGCCCTGGGCGTCACGGTGCATTACCTATGTCAGGGGTTCACAGGCTGAGCTGTCCCCAGAGCTCTCAGAGACAGCGACACTTCAGCCGTGTGCCTGGCCTGACACCGGAGAATGCAGGTTGCAGCATTTCTCATCTAAGAAGCATCAATCTAAGCTCTCGTAGAGCCATTTTTACCTTTCCAGATTAACTGCTAGAAATTGGAAGAAGTTTTATGTTATTTGAACTTTCTAAATTAAACTGTATCAGACAGCAAATTTTGCATTAATAGGAAACTTGTAGTTACTCTCTCAATTACAGACGGAAAAAGTGAAGTGGTTTAATTGGTATTTTGTTCTTTATTGTGGGAGATGAGTTCTGGCCTTGTTTTGCTGTCATGCCATCATATCGTCCAAGATACTGCTCCGCTTCATTTAATTATTCAGTTTTTGCAGAAATGTAATCTTGTATTTAAATAAAACCCCGTATTTATTGTTTTTAAAAAACAAAACAAAGCAAAGGGGCCAGCGTAAGGCTTAAGACCAGGGCCAAGAACAGAACATGGAGACGTTCTGATTAAATACAAGGAAAACCATTTAAATGGGAGCTCAGAGAGACAGTGAAACCCTGTCCTTAGAGACCCTCAAAACTCACCGGGACAAGGCAACGATGACTGGAGCGGGCGCTGCTGTCCACAGTCCACGATGACCCCCCGGAGGACCCTTCCAAACTAAATGGTTCTGATTCTGCAAGTCTTTCAGTGCTTCTCTAAAGGTAAGCAAGTAGTCGACTTAAGCTGAAGGACACCTACAAAACCACCCAATCCCTTCCCTGGGAAAAACACACATCACTGTCCAAACCTCAGCTGTCTTTAGCTCCACGGGAAACAGACATGTCCACATCTAATAAGGTAACTTGAGATTTAAACAACATTTCTTTATTTATCCTCTTTATATGAGGTTGTGTTTAGAGGTTTTCTTTTACACAGTTACAATTTTAAATTACATTTGGTAAACTCATGGAACAGTAATTTTTAAGGTGTCAAATACCTGAACTGCAGATAATTAGTCAGTGATTTACATCCATCAGCATTTGCTGTTAAGGAAGGAATCAGAATGTCCTGTCCAGTGGATGAGAACAGGTGTACGCTCTCTTTTCCAGTACGTGCTTTGCAGCTTTTTTAATACAGTCATCCAGATTTTCGTCTGCATCTGTGGAGAAACAGAAGGAAAGTTAACTAACCGAAGTACCCTAAACAGCTTTGCTAAATTTCTTTCCAAAAGGACTTCAGAATACAAATGCAGTACCTGCACTTCAGTGCCAGGAAATAATTTAACATCATCTTCTAGAAAAGACTGATTATTGCAGACTGAGTTTCACAGACCAAACGCCTAATTGGTCAGTACTTAACAATTAGGTAGTTGACCTATTTGATCATCTAGTATCTTCTTTACAGGAGTATTTCCTACTGACAGATTTAATGTTCCTCCCCACAGTTGTGTGTGTATCGCTGCAGTTTGTTTTGTCTATTAAATGAAGAGACCCTTCTTATTCAACTGGTACCAGTTCTGTTCCTCATCCTAATTAAAGGCAGAGCAAAACTATTCTGTTGGTCACATCAAAACCACTTACTTTTGTTTGGAGCCTGAGAAAGCCATAAGAGTATAATTCTTTTATTTTATAGAATTTACTTACATTTTTGTAATTGAGTCATGGCATAATTATTCTTGAAATATGCTTCCGTGCAGAAGATATTTGTAAGAAGCACCTGAGAAAATAGTGAAACTCAGTTAAAAACTAGTAAACGAATTTCATAAACAAACAATGTAGTAAAAAATAGTAATTTAAACTTCTGAAAGTCTAGCTTTGTCCCTTGACAACGGAGCCCTGCAAGCTAGAAATGGATGTTGCAAACTGTAGTTGTTACTTCTTCCCCTCAGCTATGACTGTCGGAGTTGGGATGACCCCTTCACTCAACACTGACTAGAAGACATTTTTGGTAATAAATCCAGAAGTGGCTTTCATATGCAAAATATGAAGTCTCAAGGCCAGTGAAGAAGATGGTTAATCAGTTTGGATTTATCTAACAAACACTTAATTGCAGCAAATTTACTTGTTCCTGTAGCGTAACTGTTACCATGAAACTTTAAATGAGCATCTGTGCAACCCACCTGTGTGTCAAACGCTCACTTTAGCATGAATAGATTTATTGACAAAGTGTTGTTGCTATTACATGTTACTATTTGTTAACGATTATATGGAAAGAGTTTGGGAAGAACTGCATGCTATTAGCAGGTTTAAGAGAACAAGCAAATTTGTTATTCATTCATAAATGTGTATGTATGTGTTTCAGTATTTTAAACACTTCGATAGCGTGCAACCTGTGTGTTCGGAGCACCGGAGAGGGAATTGGTGTGGTTACTGCACGCTTGCACCAACCAGTTTAGAAACATTCTGGTGAACTGTTGGTTTTACGGGAGAGTTTGCTGTGGTAGATATAAATTCTTAAAGTGTAGAGCGTACTTTTAAGCGTCATGAAAGCTGTTTGTCACTGAGGTTTTGCAAAGTCTGAGATGTTAGCATGCAATGCCTGCTCGTTCAGAGCACTTTTAGGACAGCATCAGGCTCGTGCACGTTTCAGAGCAGAGGGGAAAGCTGGCTCGTCGAGGCAGACGCAGCTGGTTAGAGCCTTGTAAAACGCAGATAGGCCGCGACATTGCAAGGAAAAGTCTGAGGCTGGCTAGTGCCACTTTATTACTAGGCACTTAGTGAGGCCGAATGGTAATAAATACTGCTTGTTAAGCTACACAGTCCAAGGAGCGCAGACATTAAACAGGCATGACTGATATCAAAAGTACACTTACTTCATGGTCGTGGTTTCTTAGACCGATACTGATAGACCGGCTGGCTCTGGAAATAGCGGCGGTCATTGCATATAAATTAATAACTGTATCTGCCACTCTCTTCAGAACCAACTGCTCTTCCACTATTGTCTAGAAGAGTAAAAATGATTGATTGTTAGCTTGTAGTTCGTCAAGTTAAAATTTTAACCAAACACGTTTTTTCATACTTTGTATTTACGTTCATAGTTATTTAGCACAGACAGGTAAGTTGTTACATAGAATTTCTACCCTGAGTCAGAAAGTTTAGTATTAACTATGCTACCTTTTAAGAGTTTTGGATTAACTACGTTCCACCTTTTAACAGTCTGTCTGGCTACAGGCAACAGTAAAATTGCTACGTCTTGAAACCACTTCGGTAAATGTCAAAATCACTGAAATTAAAGTACCAAATATATGCATAATTATAGAGTCGTTTGCTGTAGAATATAGATGAATAGTGTAAATTCAACAACTGCTGGTATAGCTGGTCCTTTGGGAACAGGGAAAAAAACGGGTTCCAGTGACTGCTCACAGCAAAGTACTTAAAAATAGTCGCTGGGAGCAGGCAGGATTTGTGCTTACGCAGGCAGAAGACGACAACTAATTCACCAAGACTTCCTGGGCTTTTGGTTTGGGTTTTTTGTTTGTTTGTTTGTTTTATAATGTAAGTCATCGATTACATTGAGTATAGAATTTCAGTGTATTTTCTCACATTCAATGGAAACCTCTTGTGCAAAGGAAGTCCTGGCTCTTGCATTTCCACTCCAGATTCTAGCGAGGCCAATTTGGTTGAGGCTAAACTATTCAATAATGAAGATAACGGAAAAAATAATAGTTACCTTGCCAAACCTACTTAGCAGGCCTTTCACCGTAGTTCCAAAATAATAAATGTTTTCTTCAAGTTTCTTGCCACTTTCCTATGTAATGAGACAGAAAATCCAGCAATTTGAGTAGTCTTTGAAGGGAAAAAACAAGCACGCCCCCGCACCTTTAAAGCAGGACGCTGAGCTAAACAAGAAGCACATTACAGGAAGCACCTCCGGGAAGTACGAGCTGCGCCTGGGCTGCCCAGCCAATAAACCACGCTCTCAACTTGGGCGACACTACCTTCTGCATGAGAAAGCAGCTGCCCTTGGGTTTCCTAGCCAAGACACAAATTAGAATTCTCAACTACAGCGCAAAACTAGTTTTCCTGTTTTAATCGGCCAAGACCAAAGTGCAGCAGCACACTGTTAAGAGGTCTGGAATCAATTCTGAGCGATCAAAATGAAGGAAGGACATACAGTAAGTTGAACAACCAAGAGGCAATGCTATTGAAGAAAATAATGATGTAAGCCCCAAGATGCGTTGCCCCCCCGCCCCGCAAGAGTGAACTTTCCCTCTCTAAAAAAACCCGGCAGTTCCAATTTTCTGCTGAATGCAGTGTTTATTTTCAACTTCTAGTCACTGACCAGAATGCCCTTTTAAGATGCTCTTTCACCATTTTACATCTTTGCCTTCCCAGCTAAAAAGGAGAGAACGTTTCCCTAGTTCCCTGAAAGGAATGGGATTATAAAATGTTGATTTGTTTCTAAGGGGGAAAAAAAAAAAATAAATCACTGTTTAGATGCAGCCCTGGTATCCTGAAGCCCAACTATAACACTAGATTTTTCTCTTGGCAAGCGAGGGGGGTGGGGGGTGTTTTGTTTTTTTTTTTTTTTAAACATTCATCCACTTTGCTGCCAAAAGCCAGATAGGCATTATTCTGTCTCTATAAAATATGCATTAAAATTTTCTAAATTTTGGTAACTTTTCAGTATAGTCTTTATGCTTATGCAAAAAATAGTTTGAAAAAATTCTTATGCAACATTTATTTCTGCACAGCAAACCTAATTCTTATCCTAAGCAAGTGCTGCACGTTATGAAAACCCTGACAAGCAAGATTATCCGGCAGTACTGTGTGAATCCAACAATAAATGCTGGTGTTAAGTAGGAAGAAAATTTCCAGTGTCATACTTGGCTTTTATAAATTCATAAATGCAGCTAATTCATTATGCTGATTCTTGTAACATGGATGCAAGTAAGTGGGTTTGAAGCTATCCAGAGGAAATGTGAATCTGGGGTGTCAGCTAGGTCAGAATTGCTGCAGTCAAAGCACTCCTCCCGCGTACTCTGGTGGCACTGCAGAACAAGAACACGGTGCGGTTACCTGAAGGAGATGCCATATTGTGACGGTCCCTTACGTGAACAGAACAGTATTAGCACATCCTAGCAAATCCTCTTACCTCTGCGCCTGACATACATACCTGACCTGGAGGACAGGTGTACTGACAGAACAGTAAAAAGCATTTTGTTGCGAGTTTTTCAAATCACTAACAAAACATCACAGGAAAAACGTACCTTATCTTTCTTCTATTAAAAGAACATTCATCTTTGGTCATAAAAATTATTTACTAAGTAAATGATTAAGCCAGTACGGATATATAGTTCACAGAAATTCTCACCTAAAGCCGTGTTACTATTAAACAGGAGACAAATACTGTGTTTTCTAATTGAGCTTACTGTGAAGGGCAGCAACAGACCATTGCAACAAAGACTTCAATAGTGTGAAGGCTGAATTTATATAAATTACTAAAATGGATATAAACCTGGATTGAGTGTAAACAGACTTAGAGCAGTCTTCATTTTACCTTGATATGTACCACCCATATAATACCGCTAACTAAGTCCTTCCCCCTGAAATGGCATAAACATCTGCGTAATTTGTAAATCTCACTGTTCCTAGGCACACATTTGGTTTGGATATTAAGTTGTGACAAGCAGTGAAGGGAATCAAATACGAAAGAAAGACTAGGGCCTGGATCTGATCAAAGAGCACTGTGTGCATCCTGTCCCCCCGCCCCTTACCTGGAGGCTGGGATGCACCACTCCACGGTCACCAACTAGCCCATAATCCACTTTTCTGCCCATCGTGTCTCGTAATGTGCTTAGAAACTCTCCCAGTGCCACTCCCACATTTCCTTTCTTGATTTCTCTAAAACGTTGAGTAAACAACAGCTGTTAAAGGCCATTTCCTGGTTTGCAAGGGGAGTGTCAGGAGGTTCAGATCATCAGCTGAAATTCTAAGTAAGTGCTTTACCAAAACACCTGCAGTTTGCCTATGAATCATCAAGTCTTTTGATCCATTTTACTGCGAAGCCTGGAGAACACTTACACGGCCTTAAAAGTATACAACATGGCTCATATGGAGTTCCTCTCAAAATTACTCAAAATAAATTCCAGAGGCCAGTATAGGTACTCAGTATGTACAATACAGCTGTCTTACCAATAAAACTTTGTTATAAAATCTTAAGTTATAAAATTTTGGTTACTGGTCTTGTACGAAAGAATTTTACAGAAGCTGGAATTATAAGATAAAATACAGTAAGGCCAAGATTCCTAAATCTGTAAAACATCCAATTAAAAAGAAAAAAAATAAAAGAAGACCCCCCCTATAACATTGAACTACCTTTCAGACAGAGAATGCATTGAAAAATACTGCGGGTTTTTTTTTTTTTTCCTTACAGTTTCCCCTCTTATCTATAGTTAAACTGCTATCAGACTCTATTTTATTAAAAACTATTAGCAATAAATAAGAACATACTTAATTTTGTCCGTTAAGATTTTCCCTGCATATTGCATACCCGTCAAAGCAATATACATTCGCAGAATTTCGTTTGTTCCCTGTAAAATACATAATAAAGTGAAGTCAGTATCAAGTACAAAGTATTTTTATTTGAAAAAATCTAAATATGCTGTGCTAATATTTTGTACACATTTTTTCCCCCTAAAACTGCTTTTACTGTCTAAATAACTTGTGCTGTGCTTTTCCTTGAAATGTTCTAAAATGCATTTGGACCCAACAAATGATCATCATCACTTGTAAGGAAAACAGACTTATGCCAGAAACTGCACTCCCAGCTCAGTTTGCCTGAAGCGGTAACAGAAGCCGGGGAGGTAGAGGACGTATGGCTGCAGGGGGTCAGGGATTCTGGAAGCAAGCAACAAAGACTAAACACTCTATTAATGAAATTTTTTTTTAAAGTATATATAACTTTGAAGACAGGTTCTTTAGTTAACTATGAAGTTTACAATATTAATAAATGCCTTCCAAGCAGATCTGTTTTGCCAGTCTTCCCTTTCTGTTGTCCTAGTATTAAAAGATTACTCTTCATCCATCCATAAATGTTTGCAATCTTCTGCTCTATCTATCTCCACTATAAATTCTGATTTCATTTAGCTGTGAAGAAGTTGAGCCTCTCATTATTAAACATACATATATATACTACAAGAAGAAAGAAACCAGACTAAATGCATTTTGAGTAAAAAAAATAAGTTCTGCATTGTTCCAGTAAAGGAACATTTAAGTAGTTGTAAAACCACTCAGTGTGCCTGTTTGGACAGCAAATGCAGACCAAGAAATTAAGATGATATTGTACAATTCGATGGCTGGGAATGCATAATATTATTGGTTATTTTAATATAAATGGCTGAAGAATAAAGATCAAAATGCAGAAGGCTGGTCACAGATGCAAAGCACCCCGAGTGTTAGATCAGTGTCAAAACTGTAACGACCCAGTGACAGGCCAAGTGACAACAGGCTGCAGCTCAAAGAAAAAGTATTTGCCTGTTACTAAGACTACGCGGAAGTTTTGGAGGGGGGCATACACAGCACGGCCTGCCTACTGCTGGTGTTGGCCAACAGAGACACATCCTGGACAAGGGTTCTGTCCTCGGCGGCAGCAAACTGTGTTCACCGGAGCTGCCTGCAGGTCCCTTATCAACAGGCTGAGAGAAACAACAAGGTAAGCACAACCTCCTTTTGGTTTAGTGGAAGAGCGACTTTATGTAACTGTTGGGATGAGCGAGAAAAATTAGCTGAATGACAGGAATTCCAATGGCGTCGTGTTTTGGTTTTTGAAACAAGACTTCCTACAACCTGTCCAATGTGAAAGGGGTTCTCTGCTTCAACCAGTCTAGAAAGCACTCCCTACGTCTGCTTCTGATTTTGCTATTTAGAAAGTCTGTCAGATTGATAAACATCAAACCCTGCAGGTTGTAGGAGGATGACCTCATAGGTTGGCTGGTTTTGCTCTTTAATCGGTATTGGAATTGACTCTTCCTGCTTACACGAGAGAAACACACACGTTTGCAAGAGCACCTAGGTGACTGCTATGCACTGAACTGCAGTTGGAAAAGTCTTGCTTGCATTAATTTGCTGTTGAGATCTTTGCTGTCCTGACAGCAGGAGGTAAATAGTCACTTTTAAATACTCCATCAAGAAAAATCAAGTCTGGAAGTCTGACTCTGATGTACAGGTGAATGGTCACTGATAATCCAGCTTGGAAACAGAATAAATTTCACAGCCAACATTTTTTTTTTTTTTTTAAAATAAAAGCACATCAATAAGTTAGTTAAACTTATAAATTAATTTTTTTGTGAGTTTCTCTACTTCACTTGTGAGGAGCACACAAGAAGAAAGGTTACTCAAGTCTAGGCACCAACAGAGCAGCTTAGCCACCAAAAAAAAAAATAGAAAATCCTGTTAGAGATATCTGTTTAAAAATTAAAATTTTGCCCATACCTCTTCCCAAATCCTATCACTTGTATCAGTACAGCTACATGAGAATAAAAGCAGCAAAAAGGTTTCAAAATATGCTTGATACAGAGCAAGATGGCCAACTCCATTCTTGTCAGGCTGTTGCTTAGGCAGACACAGTACTCCGACTTCATCGTGAGCCAGCATATGCAATTACAGCTACTGACTGAACGTAAACTGATGTGTTACTTGTGTCACCTAAAATAGTTTAGGCTTTTATGCTAATTTAGAATCCCTCAGTCTGTTCAAAACAACAAACCCCAGCCATGAACTGGGACTGTTTTTTCTCATGACAGTGGATTTAAAACAGCTGTGTATTTTGTTAAAAACATCCAGAAAGTTTCTAAATATTTAAGAAACTGTATATACACTACCGGTGTGTGTGTATATATATATGTAACTGTATACATACTACCATGTATGTTCTCTTCAGAGGCAAAGCTGGTGCCAGTTCCTACTGTAACTGACACTTTGTGGTTAGTCTATAAAACCCTTATCTTATTATAGGGAATTACTGCCCATACCTCCAAAGAAAACAAGATTAGTTCTTCTGACTTCCACTATTACACTCTGCAATGAAACGAATGAAGGCCTGTTCAACTGGATACTCGCATTTCAGCTCAGGTTTACAGACTGTGAGAGTGTGAATCTCAGTTTGCAGTAAAACCAGTATATTGATACTTGCCTCAAAAATCAGAAGTATCCTGGTATCTCTGAGATAGCGTTCGTAGGGGTACTCTTTCATATAGCCAAGGCCTCCAAGAATTTGCAGCGCCTCGCTTACGCAAGCCCATGCACCTTCAGAACTGAACACCTGCCGTTGAAGAGTTTTACAATCACCATGCTACACAGTAAACACAGAATACCTCGCTCTGTTATTGTATCTGCGTGACATTGCTGTAGTATTTTGTACTCCTGTTACAACAGTCCTGTTAAAAACTTGGCTGAAATAGTGTCTTTATGGCTCAGGGTGTATACTTTGGTCAAACTTAAAATATTGTTTCCTTGCAATCCACAAAAATGTCTCTATAAGGAAATATTCCTGGGAGAGTGACAGCCACAAAGGGAAAGAACAGCTGTAGCTGGTTGGCTGGAGCCCTTCACGTCTGCCCAGATTCACCGGAACACGAGTTCTTTTGAACTGACCACACCGCGAGGGACCATCAACGGGGGCTGAACATCTGCGAGTGCTCCTCAAGGGTGCCTGCCCGCCAGCAGCACCCAGCCCTACGCAGCAGAAACGCCTTCAATCGCGACACTCCAGTAGGGAGGGCCCGACTCTTTCTCAACATGTATTTTGCAACCGGTTGTGAGTTAAAGCCGGGAGAGAAGCACGTTCGCCAGGCCTGCAGCTGGAAATACAGCAGAGTGTCTTTTTACTCTTGCTACCGTGTGCGGCCACATAAAGACAGAGTTCAAGAGGACCATGATACTCCAAACCTGCTGTATGCAGTTTTTATTTCGTACAGTGACAAAAGTCTGAATCTGAGGTAATCAACAGTACGTGGGATATAGAGAAAACAGTAGCGTCTATTTTTTTCACCTAGCTGAGGTTTTTGTATCGTATGTCTCAATGCAATGCCTGAGCCTCTCGGCAATCTGGAACGGCGACTGACAAACAGGAGAGGTGTTAGGCTGTATTAGCTTAAAGCTACAGCCAAGTCTCTCAGTCACATTAATTACCTTGACCATGGCTGCCTCCACGGAGCAGTCTGGAAACCCTGGCCTGTCCATCATTCCTGCAGTGAGGTAAGCCATACTCTCCATTACATATGCTTTCACAGCCATAAAACAAAACTTCTCCTGTCAAATAGTAATGTGAGGAATCATACAGTAATCCAGATGTAAAATCCCACAGTCAAGCCTGAAACTTAAAAGCACAACTGCAGTTTTCATATGTTTAACCTATTATCAAATACTAATTAATAAAAAGTACTACTGCAAAACAATCATGAAAAAATCTAAAAAAAAAAAATCTTCTTTATTCATTATCTTTATCATTCTAGACATTTAGAAGATCAGTGCACAGAAGTCTGTGCTAAGTTAACACAAATTTAATACCTCTAGCAATTTCTTTAAACCAGTACAGCCAAGAGAACCCCACGTAATCTATGTCCTTGCACTTAGTCAATACAAAGCACAGAGATTTAGGTTTTTCTTTTTTTTCTTACCTGAATTAATCCAAATTCACTCAGTTTCTTATCGAATTGTTTCCTGGTACAAGCATGCTCTGCTGTCATTTCTTTAAAAAAAAAAATAGAAATAAATAAATCCATCTCAAAACAGCAGAACTGTAACTGTGACAGACATTCCTGCTGGTAGTGTCTTTCTATTGACTGGTTGTGACACTTCAACCTATACATAGTAAACCCGTTGCTGCTTCGGAAGCAGTAGTTTGTGAAAAACACCCTCAAAATGACGGTGTTGATCAAGTCTGGGAACAGTGTGTCAAAGGCTTTTAAACAAGAATCTGGTGTGAACCTGTACTCTTAGAGAAGGCACATTTTAGTGCTAATTGATTACTTTAGAGGCAATAACTTTCCACTACGTGAACTGAAAAGACTTCAGTCGTAAAACACTGTGAACACGCTTTTGATAAAAATTTAAAGTAAAAATATTTTAGTGTTTTAAAGAAGTCAAAGCATGTTATGACTGACAATACAGTGATGTTGTTACGATCAAGACTCCTGTTACTATTCTGAATTAACTGCACTATACACCTTATGCAGATCAGGTTTTTTCGTGGCGTCCAGCAATCCAGAACACCTAATTCACCCACCTATCAATTTTTTAATCATTCCAGCAGATGCACTGCCCATGCTAAATCTTCCACTGTTTAGGACATTCATGGCAACCTGTGAAGAAAATGAACAGGGTTTAGGCAATGTTGTTGCCACAAAACTTCTCCTTAGCCACCACGACGGTTACTGCTACCTTGCTTCATGTTTCAGTGCTTTCCTGGATTTCACTTGTCACTGAATACACATCCTGTCCTGTGACACCTGCCCTCATACTGGCCCGCACAGCATTCAGCAGCCCAGCAACAATGCTTCAAAACTAGGCTTTTAAGGTGACCTACTACAGCCATTCTCATATTTGAAATAGTTTTCAGATACTGATGATCCAGCGACCTGGAAGCAATCCTCTGTTCAAACTACATTAAAGTAAAATGTAGATAAAAATGTATTTATCTGCAACCAGACAAACAACTTTCAAACTAGACAGCACTGCTCGTTTAGCAGACAAAGAAGAAAAACAGAGTATTGTTTAACGTGTGTACACAACAGCCAAATATAAAAACCCTCTCTGCATCTGACCTGCGATGGATGCTTTTCTGCTTCAGATACCTTTCGGCAACATACAAGAAAAGAGAACAAGAATGAAAGGTATAGAAATGAAATACAGATCAGTAATGTAAAAAAATAGGTTTTGAAATCTATTTTTGTGGTTTCTTAACAAGAGAAACACGGGTGGCTCAGTTCAAAGACCGCTAAGAAATTCAGCAAGAAGTCGTTGTTCCTACATTATAATTTGTGATAATTACCTGAAGAAGAAACCATAAAAATCTTCTTTTAATATGTTTACTACATTAGAGAAAAATATTTCATTCAGCATTTAGGTATGGACTTGCCAAACAAATAGCAGAACCAGCCCAGTAACTGTATGGAGAAGAAATACATAGAAATCTGAGATTCTGGCATGGTCGTGCACTGGGCCAGTGAAACCAATTAATACAAAGCACGCAAGGTAAACTGAGAAGTCTGTCCTCCAGTATTCCGCAGTATGGCAATGTCCATACTACCAGTAAGGAAACTCAGTACAGAAAATAAATAAATAAATAAATAAAAAGATCTCCTTCAGGCTTTAAAAAATCATCAGCAGTTACTTCTTCACTGCTTACCTTAAAACCCCCTCCTACTTCTCCAATTACATTCTCTATAGGCACTTTTGTGTTTTCAAAATGTACTTCACAGGCTGAAACACAGAGTTAGTAGCTGTTGAATTACTATGTAGAAATATTTAAAAGACATTCAGGAACATAATTTACTCTTTTTGTAACAAGTAGTAAAGTTTTCCTAATGCATTACATGTACAGAATTACATACGCTTTGCCAAAGGCAGAATTTGGGAAAAGACTGTAGCTGACATCAATTACTGATGTAAAATATTCAAAATACAATTAATGTACATTGTGTAAACAGAGAACTATAGTTTGTCTCTATTTTAAGGAACTGATACAGCAGTCAAGTCCAAATGATAGATGGTGAAAAACTATAATCAGTAAGCTTAAGAAAAGCCTATGAAAACTTACTTCTAGATTAAAGCTACTCCGTTAGTGAATCTTCTGAGTAATTTCTTTCACTGCACAGTTAGGGAAGCTTCACGTGTGCAGAAAAGAATTACACAATATGGATTTCTTATTTCAGACCCTGCATAAGGAAGGACTCACAGGAAAAGCTACGTAAAGAAACATGAAACTTATACTTTCTATGCAATAGATACTGATTTGCCTCTGAATTCAGATGATCTAAACAAATTAAAACACTAAAATATTACAACAATTCCTGTTAACAATTTTAAGTGATTCTTACTATTGGATCCTCGAATGCCTAACTTATCCTCAGGTTTCCCATGGGTGACTCCACCAAAATCCCGCTCTACGATGAAAGCAGTAATTTTGTCTTTCAGTTGTCCATCTTTGTCAACAACTTCCGTCCTAGCAAATACTGTGAAAATATTAGCAAGGCCACCGTTTGATATCCAAACCTGTTTTGAGAGAGGAAAAATGTGTAAGAAATACATTTGTTCTGATTTTGTGAGCACTGTTCTTAAGTGTTTCATAATAGACTGGCAAAGCACAGAGTGGTGAAAAATTGCTGCTTCTTCCCTTGAATTCTCATGAGTGTTCTGCTACTAGTTTTACCTCTTGTGAACACATTTCCAAGGAAAGCAGACCACAGAATGGTAAATTTAGAGCAACTGTAAAAATAGGTTGTAATATAGACTTGAATGAAATTAAAACCCATGGTACATTTTCACAAAAGCTTGTATATCCAGTTACTTATGGCACATGAGGGATACAAGGGTAATACAGACTCTGGAACCACTTTGGCCAACATAATGTCAAGCCTGATGAGAAATTCTCCGAATCAGGCCACATACCTACAGCCTCTCCCACAGGATGGGTCTCTTCACATCACAGACAAATATATCAACAACTACAGAGCAAGCCTGCAATGTATCAAATACTGTTGAATCCAGTCCATCCCTACATTTCTTCAAGGTTGTATTTTGCCATTGTTTCTTTTAGCAGAAATGTTCCAAGCAGCCCTATTTCCAACTCAATGTCAAGTTTTCTTTCAAAAATACCTACAAAACCTGGCATGAAGAATGAAGAGAGGGGAAAACATGGTTCTAGGTTTCCTTTTGCCTACGCTGTCACAGAGGGGGTGAACTAACTAACCCTCCCTGAGGCTGAACACCATGAGCTGGCGATACAGAGAAGGAACCTAAGAGCGCCTTGTCGTATCTTTCTTACCACGAGTTTAGTGAAGGTTTTTCCTTGAACAGTGTGCTTTTCTATTCTCTTTGGCCCTAAAACAACATGGGTTGTCTTTTTGACGTGGTCATTCTTCACTGGCTTGGAAAGCTCAGAATTCTGATGCAGCTGCCAAGCTAGCCTCTTGCTCAGCCAAACCCACTGATTGCAATGCTGCACAAAAGACAAAGATGCTTTCTATAAACTTGTAACAAAACCCTGTCATATTTCCAGTCTGTGAGTGGATACCTTGGAGCCATTTAATAAGAAGTATGTCCCATCTTCACTGAGGGTTGCTCTTGACTGGATGGACGCAGCATCGCTTCCACTAAAAATCAAACAAGTTATTAATCTTTAAAGAAATAAACATGCTTTAAAAAACAAAACTACATCTTCTCCCTCTTCCCATCCTTTAAAAAGGAATGTTTACAGTCGTATTAAATAGTAGTACATAAATTTTACTTTTTAACTAACAAGGAAACTTACTAGATTCAACAGCTCTAAAGAAATCTCCTTAAGTTACCTGAGGGGACATTTCTGCTGATTAACATGTATGTTATCAATCTTACGACCTGACCAAAATGCTCAGAATGCCACATAAGCAACTTTTTGTGAGCTACACGTTGAGCTATGTGACTTTACAACGAAACTGTCATCCTAAAACACAATCAAGTTTAAAATGTCTAAATTGTTCCTCAAAAATTCACACCCTGGTTTTATATCCTGAGTGAAAAAAAGCTCAACGGGAGTTAAAAATAAACATGTTTAACGTTAACATGGTTAATAGGGGAGGTCCCAGATGACCGGCAGCTTGCCAATGTGACACCCATCTACAAGAAGGGCTGGAAGGAGGATCCAGGGAACTACGGGCCTGTCAGCCTGACCTCGGCGCCGGGGAAGATTACGGAGTGGTTCATCTTGAGTGCGCTCACACGGCATGTGCAGGACAACCAGGGGATCAGGCCCAGGCAGCATGGGTTCAGGAAAGGCAGGTCTTGCCTGACCAACCTGATCTCCTTCTATGACCAGGCGACCCGCTCAGTGGAGGAGGGTCAGGCTGTGGGTGTTGTCTACCTAGACTTCAGTAAGGCCTTCGACACTATCTCCCACAGCACACTCCTAGAGAAGCTGGCGGCTCATGGCTTAGACAGGCATACTCTTTGCTGGGTAAAAAACTGGTTGTATGGCTGAGCCCAGAGTTGTGGTGAATGGAGTTAAATCCAGTTGGCGACCGGTCACTAGCAGTGTTCCACAGGGCTCAGTTCTGGGGCCAGTCTTGTTTAACATCTTTATCAATAATCTGGACAAGGGGATTGTGTGCACCCTCAGTCAGTTTGCAGTCGACACCAAGTTGGGCAGGAGTGTTGATCTGCTCGAGGGTAGGAAGGCTCTACAGACAGATCTGGACAGGCTGGATCGATGGGCCGAGGCCAACTGTATGAGGTTTAACAAGGCCAAGTGCCAGGTTCTGCACTTTGGTCACCACAACCCCATGCAACGCTACAGGCTTGGGGAAGAGTGGCTGGAAAGCTGCCTGGCAGAAAAGGACCTGGGGGTGCTGGTTGACAGCCAGCTGAACATGAGCCAGCAGTGTGCCCAGGTGGCCAAGGCGGCCAACAGCATCAAAAATTGTGTGGCCAGCAGGGCTAGGGAAGCAATCGTCCCCCTGTACTCGGCACTGGTGAGGCCGCACCTCGAATCCTGTGTTCAGTTTCGGGCCCCTCACCGCAAGAAGGACACGGAGGTGCTGGAGCGTGTCCAGAGACGGGCAACGAAGCTGGTGAGGGGTCTGGAGCACAGGTCTTATGAGGATCGGCTGAGGGAGCTGGGGTTGTTTAGCCTGGAGAAAAGGAGGCTGAGGGGAGACCTTATCGCTCTCTACAACTACCTGAAAGGAGGTTGTAGTGAGGTGGGTGTCAGTCTCTTCTCCCAAGTAACTAGTGATAGGACGAGAGGAAATGTCCTCAAGTTGTGCCAGGGGAGGTTTAGATCGGATATTAGGAAGAATTTCTTCACCGAAAGGGTTGTCAAGCATTGTTAAGAGGGTACCCAGGGAGGTGGTGGAGGTGTTCAAAAAACATGTAGTTGTGGCACTTCAGGGCGTGGTTTAGTGGGGCATGGTGGTGTTGACGGTTGGACTTGATGACCTTAGAGGTCTTCTTAGAGGTCTTTTCCAACCTTAACGATTCTATGATTCTATGTGACAGTCTCTATCAATGAGCACTTGGGCACATCAAATACTTTCTATAGGAGCAAAATCAGCAGGTGAATTACAGCAAAGCAATCAGAACTTTATGTCCTGTGATTAAAAGTTCATGCCCTCTCTTGAATCACCACCTTATTACATAATGTAACAAGCAGCACATAGTCTCCCCGTGGAAAGAAGTTTCCTCTTCTACAAATTAAAATGCCACAACGGCTCACTTGGGGTTTACAGCTCAAGACAGTTAAGTTCTTGGAAGAGCCAGATCTCAGCTGGTATTTTAATAGCGTTAGATTTCTAAAATTCAGTTCAAAAATGATTGCTTCTGTGCGCTAGAGCTAATGCCTCTAAGAAGACTGAAGTTTATCTTAACTAAGAGTAAAGGTTTTAGAAGAATTTCAGAACACAGCCCTTGTTTTTTTCCTGTCTGTAACTTCCACGTCCCTTCCATGCATCACTTTGTTAAAATATCTGTGCTAGTTTAAATTCTACCTGCAAGTGGGATAGCTTTTAGAGCGTCAAGACCTCTTAGAAATACTGGCTGTCAAAACTTAGGACTCTTGAATGAAAACCACCACTGACGGTTGGGAGGTATCTACATCACAGCAACATGAAAATTAGCAAGTAAATCAAATGCTCATTGCAAGTCATTCCAGCAGACAAAATTTCAGAAAAGCCAGTTTCAAAGTATAGTTTTGTATGGACAAGCAAGATTCAACTTCAAACATTCAACTGGACTCAGTCCTTCAATCAGTTTCCTTTACAATCACGTAGTAAAAATCTGCCTGTATGTTTTTAAGAAAACCGTACCTCTTCTGAATTAACAGAATTTGCAACATTAGCAATAGTCAATGAATAAATGTAATAAATATAACTTTATATTTGAAATGAAGATCCTGCTACGAAGATGCCCTTTCTAAATTCTAAGGAAAGACCAAAATTTCCTCCTATTATTTTTGATAGCTCCTTCAATACAGGCTTTTATAATTTTGAAAAAGGAGTGAAAGCATCCTAGAACAGTCACAGCACATTACTTCTAACATAGCACAAAGTATCCTTTCAGCTTATATTCAGTAATGCCAGAAATTAAGTGGATGAATTCCTGGGATGGGAACAACAACAGTTAGTGATTTCATAGAAACTGCCAGAAGCAGCACATTGGGGAAAGATGAATCACATGATTTGAAGTGTACCTTCAAAAAAAAAAAAAAAAAAATTGACTCATATACTGAAGCCACAGGCACCAAATAATAAAGATTTAATATATCAGCCAAGCAATCATTGTAATGAAGATAAAAATAATAAAAAAAAATTTCAGTATTTTCTGAAGCTTTTACCGATTACGAAAACAGTACCTTCCAGGCTCAGTGAGACAAAAAGCTGCAATGAGCTCCCCAGATGCCAGTCTAGGCAGGTACTTTGCTTTCTGTTCATCAGTGCCAGCAATGAGGATTCCCTAAATAAAGAATTAACAGAACACTTTTCAGCATCAACCTGCGTAAAAAGAAATGAAGCGGACAAGCTTCGGCAAGTTCAGGAAGCATAATTTGCAAATTTTATGGCATAACAAGAGACAGTTTAATAAACAACGAACATTATTATTTATCAGACATTAAAATGTGTCAAGTTATCATCACACAGCTGTTCAAATGCCCACAGGAAATGGCTTATTGTTAAGACTGCTTTCTGGGGTAGGTTTCACTGTATTTATGCTGTAAGTGAAGACTTAACTGTTGCTCTGAAAGGCACTGAGACAGCCTTCCTTTATCATTTGTTATACCTTCCATACTACCGCTATAATTTTAATAACCTCAAAAGCAGCAATTTTCAAAGCTCCTAATCAGAGAACAGAACACACAATTTACTCAGGTTCCAAATTATTTCATTACACAGGCATTCAACAACTTTTTGTGAGAGTGCACTTATTTTAATTGTCACTGTTGTGTTTCTTTTTTGTACAGCAGCTTTTTTAGGAAGGACAAACAAAATACAAAAATACACGATAAAGCTAAATAATCAATGGTTAAACAGGTAAGATAGCTACCAAAATTAGGATTAACCCCAACTGACCCAAACTGGCCACAGCAGGAGAGTAACAGTAGTTGCGTCTTACACTACATACACTTCTCTTTAGCCTGCTTTACAAATCAGCTGAGCTCCCTAGCCCTGTTCTACAGATGGCAAAATTTTAAGTAAGGTGAGGAATAAATACCTATTTTTAATTAGCTTTATCTGCTCTATTCCATGAAGAATTCTTTTGTGGTTATAATGAACTTACTGATATTTCAAGTTTCAGACTACTACCATCCATCCACCACTAAAAGGTAGATACCTACGGCTGTATTATACAGAAAATGAGTTTAAAATCCACACACTTGCTATAGCACATTGGTCCTGGATAAGTTTTCTTCTCTAAGCTCCCCCACCAATATGCAGCCTCATTCAGGGAGAAAAAGTTGCACCCTTCTGAATTCTCTGCATGGCTGTCCCACCTCCCCATAATTTTAGCCCCACTGGCATTTTATTTATTTCAACATTTATTCTAGCTACTTTTATCAAGTTTGCTCAATTTAAAAAACTTGGGATCATTTAAGGTAATTTTTCTAAGAATTACTATCTCAACGTTTCCTGCACTAATAATTTTGTTGTGTACTTCATACTCAGTCTTTATGCTGCATGCAAGTCTTATACTGAGCCACTGGCAGAGGGTGCTGGGAATGCTAACAACCAGCCTGATGTCAGAATGTGCCACCTGATTCACACTTCACCGGTAACTCTCATTTGTTACACCCACAGTCCATACTGAAACAAACTTCACCTCACCTTTTCTACGCAAGTTGCGCAGAACTACCCGACATAAAAGAGCATTACCTTAAGCCCAATAGCTTGATGAGCTGCCAGAGTAACTGCTATAGATCCATCTAAAGAAGTGATTTCTCCCAAACGTGCATACGTGGTATTTGACAGCCCAAGACCACCTGGAACAAATACTACGTTTTATTCTAAGTAGATACCTTACAATTTAACTTGCCCCTTCCCCCCAAAAAATCCCTTTCAAGTACAGAAACATCACGAATATAACACTGTTAACTGGAGAGCGTCTTAATATAGACTGGATATAACATGTCCACAAACAAGTACGTTTGTTGTGCCAGAAGAATGCACTGTGAAAACAGTAACTTTTTTAATAAGCATTACTTGTGCTGGACTTAGTTCTATTCAGAAAGCAGATGTGTTTGTGTTCAAGCATGCATGCACACGTAGCAAATACAGCATAATCCATGGGAATCTGATGTGAAAATGGTAAAAAAGCCAGTATAAAAACTGCTCTAGTCCGACTTCCTGTGCTTACAGGATAAAATGGGTTTTTTTGGTGATATTTCCACGCTACATTACAAAGCCAGAAAATTAACCCATCTACAGCTTTGCAGCAGGGCACCTGCGGGAGCAGTGCTGGGCAAGTCTCGGGCCAGGCCCAGGCCGGCACCCATACACAGCCAGCCAGGCTGTCCCGAGCTTCACTGCAAATGGGGCAGAAAATCACCTAGAAAACAAAACCGACACAAAATAGTTCCCAAGCAGACTTCCAAACTGGTACCAAAGAAGGATAAAATACAGCACTTCAAAAACGCTTTTATAGAAAAATGTGAGTGTATCAAGAAACAAACTTGACACCAGCACATCCCTTTTGGAAGAATTTTGTGATCTGCTGCTGCAACTGCAGAGGCTATTTGGAAGGAGCTTGAAAAGAGGAAAAGTAGGATAAATCAAAGCTGCATCTGTATGAGTTTAATGTTCAAGAATTTTATGTTGTCAGGACTAGAAGTCCTGCTCCCTGTAATTTAAGAGTATTTTATATATTACTGCTGAATAAACAACTTTATCTAATCAAGCTGGTCTTTTGTCCAGCTTAATAATTTTCTACTTGGGACAGTGATGCAAGTCAGGACAATGAATACCTTACTTCAGCAGATGTCTCAATAGTCCTACTATTTTACCTATACTGAACAAATGCAAGAACGAGTCTCCCCAATACCATTAATTCACACCACTGCCTCTTACATCCTTCTCCTTCAGAGCATGCTTACATGAATTAAAACTCGCACTACTCCTATCTATACACTCTTACTTCTTTTCCCCTTTCTAGGTGGTGCTGGGTTCAGGATTCAGCTCAGAGACTATGGATGATGTGCACTGTAATTCCAGTGATGCCCACGTTGAAGCGCACCATTATTCCATGATTTACGTGAGCTTTATTTTCCCCATTAACGTTCTGCATTTTAATGCTTCTGGCAAATGCGCCACTATTACAAACCATTATGAAAAATATCATGCAGTGCACAAAGCACTGAATACGTTTGACTGAAGAGTTTTAAAATACGACAAGCACCACCAACAAAAATACAGCAGGTTTAAACTACAGAAAATGGGAAATAACCTCATTAGATGCATATTATTCATGGTGCAGAAAAAAGTAGCTTGCTTGCAAGGCGATTGCTTTCCATCTTCCAGGTTTTTATCCAGCATACACGTTTGTAAGACAACAGCACTATGATTTTCTACAAGTATGCTGAACGGATTGCAACCTTTTACAAACTGGAAGCTGAGAGAATATTATTTCACAAGCTTCAAAACAATACAAGATCAAAACAACAACATTTTATTAAAGTATGATTTCGAAGTCAAACACACTGCCTTTGAGTCTCTTTAAAGAAATTAACAGAGTGGGAAACTTATTTCTAGTTAATCTATAGTAAGTTACACTTCCAACATCATGATGCTTCCCAATGCTCCAAGTTCTGTCCTTTGTTCTCTGCTTCCAACGCCTGCTTTCAGTGGACACTAACCTCCTGTCTTCTTCCAATATATTTCTTAACTCCTAAATATCTCTCTCTCCCCATCTGGGTTAAGGTGCTCTGTCCAGATCTTTCTCTTCCCAAGACATTACCATGAAGAGGAAAAACTTGAAAGAGCTTGCAGACTTCTTTTCTATCTTACTCTCACATTACCCTGCCTAGTTCTGAATACCCATGAAAAACATTTAATACCATTTCTAAAGCATGAATTAACAATAAATGAATCAACAGAGATCATCATGTTACAGTGCATGCAAGTTGTCCAATATACTTTAATGAACTTGTATCAACACTTTACTTAAAGAACTGAAATCAGCACAGCACAGCAACACTAGTTATGTTGCCTTATATAATAAAAAAAAAGGAGTAACAAAAAATGTTATGAAAAATAGGGTATTACTTTAACACCAAGTAAATACTGACATACATCTCCAGCTTTATATAGTATTATTGTAATTACTGAAAAAAAAAGTTTCACACTATTCTCTTCAAAAATTAGGTACCTTCCCCACTGAAACTATCTTCTACAGATGGTCAAACACAGTTTTGTCTTCCTCTGAGTTGTTCTCTTTAAAGTTTCCCTCTTTTATAATAGAAAATAGACAACGCAATGATCTAATTTCTTTATACATTTCATGTAAAATATTAGTTTCAATTCAAATTTTTATTTTACGCATGAGAGTAAGGTCAACATTTTCTTGAAAATTCCTCTGCAAGTTTAAGGGTTAATCCACTGAGGAACTAACGTCTCTCTTCTCAGCTGGCACTATAATGTCCTTTAAGGCACAAATTTTTTGTTCAGTATTGCATAGGAAAGATTTTATACAAAAGCTGTACTTTTAATAGACAGACATTATACTTTTACACTTCTACATGGTTAAACACATTCCTATCTGCCACTGACAGGTGACAGCTTTGATGGATCAGTTCATGAGACACTGTAGTTTGGACCCAGTACCATTTTAGGAATCATCAGCAAGAACTGCAAGTCCCGCAGAATGTCAAGCCACTCTACTGCATCCAAAAAAAGAACAACAAGGAAAATGCTATGCCAAGAGGAATTTACACCATCTAAAATTAGTTATCTAACTTAGGCGCCCAAGGTAAGAGTATGCAGAGCTCCCCACACAGTCAACAGACATTCTTGATGCCTGCATCTCTTTTATTAACTAGGGAAGAAGCCTCAGCTCCTAATTTAGACATCCAAGCCAAATGACTACACATGGAATAGTACAGACACATTTTGCAAGACACAGAAATGCATTACTTAACAGAGACTACTGGGTTATTATTTTGTGATCATTTACGCACCATATTCCTCTGGAATCTGCATGCCAAAGAGACCCAAGTCTTTCAGTCCTTTTAAAGTTTCAGGCGGGATTTTTGCATCTTGATCAATCTTCTTAGAGTCCACTACAAATGCAGAAGATTTTGTAATTTAAAACTGTGTTTCTTTGTGCAGAAAAAACCTCTGAGTCCGCAGCGTTCTGAAATCAGAGCCAAGGTCACTGCGTGCTATGAGTTAGCAGCAGTATGATCTCTAACCTAACTATCAGTCTGAGAGCCCAGACCTGAAGAACTGAAATGACTTACAGAAAAAGGGGCTGCTGGAGCATCACATCCCTCCCTGCTGTAATCTTCCTCTAGTCTTCTGAAGCATCTTTAGAAAAGCCATAGTGCTTGTTGCACCAGATACAGACATATTCTCTCATCCCTGACTTTGCAAGAATGACTCTTCCTGGCTTCAGTCTGATCTTACTGACTGTCCTGCTTGCCCTCCTCCCTTTGTGGCTGGAAAAGTCTCAAATTCTAAGCTGGCTTCTGTAAGACTAATAATACTCTGGGTTGGTTGGGGGCCGTTTGCCGGAGCCTGCCACCCCAACCCGTCCTCCTCCCTGAAAAGTGAAAAACGACGATTTTTTACCCTTTTGATGACAACCACACAGACAACTCCTAACCATTGCAGTGGGAAGTCCCAATTCTGTTTCTGGAGAACACCACTCCACTTAAGTATCCCACCTTATTACACCATCAAAGTCAAAATACAGAACCAACTGGAAGGTCCCAATAATACTGACCATGGCTGTAAAGTCACAACATATACAGGAAAAGGACTTGGAAGTGGGAAAAATCTGGGTTTTATTTAATTTTCTCAAACATTTTCATGTGTACAGGTTGTGCACGTGCACGTTAGCAGATTCCATGACCGGAATAAGCGAAGTATTTCTGGGATTTCCTATCTGAACTATGTCTAGGTCACCATTAAAAAAATCAAGTACATTAATGAGTTAATTACAAAAATATTGTTCTTATGAGGTATTCAAATTCTTGGGGGATTAAAAGAGCTGTTCTGTACTGTGACAAGAAAATAAACAAGAATCGCATTAAGCAGCTCAGGAGGGCTGTAAGCTGCAGCAAAAGCAACACAAGCCGTCTTTCCAAAAAGTACACAGAAAGAAGTAACTGCAAAAGCAATGGAGCTTTCCTAAAGAAACCTCACTTTCACCCCAGTCAAATGACGCTGTAACTTCTGTACGAAATATAACAGGGGTAGGCAGCTAAACATTCTGATGCTCTTCCGCGAGAAGCTATTCAGAAAGAAAACTCATTTTAAAAAAGACTTTTCATTCCCCATGCTAATTTTTTAGCTGCATAGTATCAGATACGTATCTGTGGTATGCCATCAGCTGTTCTGGGGAGAGAAAGGTGTTTTTTTACCTCTTCCTCCATTATGGCCAGCCAGACCTATCTGTGATGTCTGGACATTGTCAACCTTCATAATGACTCTGCTGAGATGAATTTCCTTACCCGGTGCCAATCATATCAAGTTTCTAACTGTTTAAGGCTACTCTCCTAACCTATTTTTACCACATCTGTGAGTGATCCTGAATAACTACACAGAAGTAGTTGTGAATTCAAAGACGAGCAGTTTCCACCTTCAGGTAAGACTCTATAATTTGACAGTTATTCCCTCCCCCTTAAATATCAGGGGTTTTACTCAATAAATTATGTTCCCCAAGAGAGCAAAGAATTAAAAAATGTAATCTGAGTAAATTCTTAATTTACTGTCAGTGAGCAACATTACAATTTTCTAGTTAAAATCACCTGGCTCTCATAAATTGTGATCTGTGACAATCACAGGCTTCTTCAAACTCCTGCAGTGTTTGGCAATCTAGACCTAGGATCTTTATCAGCGGGAAATCTGAGAGGATAGTGTTTAACTGTCTCAGAAACTGCTGTCTGTAAAAACCAATCTTCTGTAATTGTTCTAGAATTGGCTTACCTATTGCACCAGTTACAGAAGAAACACCCTGCAACCCTATCTGGAACGCATATGGCTAATACAACTTTTCCCAAATACAATCACTACTCTAATGCTGAAAAAATATAAATGCTTTTGATTTTTCATAGCTTCTCAATGGGCCATCATTTATGAATCTCTGCTGAATTTTGCTAAAACTGGTTTTACTACAGTAGGACAGCTAAAAAGTTTCAGAAAAAATTCACAATAAATGAAGTGGTAAATAGCATTTTCAACTGAGCTAAAACCAGTTTCAAATCCTACCTCTATCTCAGGATTCTTTTATTTCCTGGCTTTTTTTTTTCTATTTATTTTTTTCTGTTTTGAAGATTTATGACTTCTCATCAGCATCCAAACACTCCATATAAAAAAGCCACAAATGAACATGCCCATAGAACCAGCAGCACCAGATGACTAGCAATAAATGCATAAAAGTAACTTAAATATTTTAAGTATAACAATCTCATTCAACTGCTATAGTAAAATCATTCTGTAATCACTAAATCACTTGCATGAATAAGAAACTAGTAACTATACCTTCTTCATTGAAGAATTTTTCTACAGGTCCTACAAACTGGTTGATCTCCTCTAGTTCTTCATTGCTGATTTCTGGATAAGGGAAAACTTCTTCCTAAAATAAGAGACAAATTTTTTTTTTGTCATTAAAAAGCCTGAATCATGCAATTGAAATAAAAATCCAAGAACATATGCCTTTCAAACACTAGACTCTTGAAAACTGTGAAAATTAAGAATTGGGGAAAATGTTCAGAAACAGAAACAGCCTTAGCTGATGAAATCCACGGGACTCAACTTTACCACATATCAAAACCAAATCAGAACGTATTACCTGAAAAACAGAAACATTAGGGAGAAATAAAGAGAATTTAAGAACTATAAGGATGCAAAAATCCTTCATCAACCATGAATTTTGACAATGTAATCCCATTCTGGGATTGAAAAAAAATTAGTTAATTTTAATTTGTATCAGAATCAATTTATAGTGTTTTCAAAGCTCAGCCCGTAAACACTGTCCCTTGGAAACACACAGCACATTCCACCTGTTTAAGGTCACAAGTACAAAGGTTACTAGTGAGTGCCATACTGGTCCTTATCATCACCCTGGTATTTTGGTCATAAACTGGAAGCAGCATAACCTGACAGACTTGAGTAAATAAAAAAATCCAAGCAACTAACACAAGAAGTGAAAGACCACATGAGAAGTATGTTTCTAATTTTTATCATCTTTCCCCTTTTAAACAGAAGAGTCATAGAATCACAGAATGGTTTGGGCTGGAAGGAATATTACAGATTAACCTAGTTCCAACCCCCCTGCCATGGGCAGGGACACCTTCCGCTAGACCAGGTTGCTCACAGCCCCATCCAACCTGGCCCTGAACACCGCCAGGGAGGAGGCAGCCACAACCGCTCTGGGAAACCCCTTCCAGTGCCTCAGCACCCTCACAGTAAAGAACTTCTCCCTTACATCTCATCCAAATCTACCCTCTTTCAGTTTAAAGCCATTACCGCTTGTCCTGTCACTACACGCCCTTGTAAAAAGTCCCTCTCAGGCTTTCCTGTAGGCCCCCTTTAGGTATTGGAAGGTTGTATAGGCTATAAGGTCTCCCCGGAGCCTTCTCTTCTCCAGGCTGAACAACCCCAACTCTCCCAGCCTGTCTTCACAGGAGAGGTGCTCCAGCCTCCCTCTGCCCGAGTCTACCTCTGCCCAAACAAAACTGTTCACGATAGCCTGAAGAATCATGTCAGGTCCAAAAATTCAGAATCTAGTAAATGCTATCAATTTTTAGAAAACTGTTCTATTAAAATTTGAGAGCAAAAAAAAGGCATCTATGAACAGGGGTTTAATGTGATGAAGTCTGCTCGCTGTCATAACACTTTACTTGACAAAGTCTGTTTTGGGAGACTTTATCGTTTAACCCATTTCAGTGGATATTTTAAAATTTATTTAACCCTGTAATCTCTGCAAACGCATACTCCAAACCTTTGATTAACAAGCACTGTTCTCATACAGTGTTGTATCTCAAATTTGTAACTTCTTTGTCCAGCGGCATCTAAAGACACAAGAACTTCAATCTTCCCTATAAAAAAATTAAAGCGAAAGCATACATAAAGCCTTGCTCCTTGAAGTAAACAGCGGATAAACTGACAGAAGTTTTGTGGAATGCAGTTGTTCAGTGCTCAGAGCCCATATAAACAGACGCTTGTGTTTCTGTAGGGAATATGCTAGGCTTGCAAGAACAGGTGACTGTGGTTTAAAGTAGCCCTTCAGATACTGGTTGTTGTTCTTGAGCAGTCAAAATTACAGCATGCATTTTTGTGTGCACAGGTGCAAACAGGTCCATTTATTACACTAAGCTTTAGCTGAGAGGGCAACCGAAATACCTGAGAGCAAACAGGCCTGGACCGCAATAAGGAGCAGCAGATGTTACTAGACTTGCATTCAGCAGACTGCACAGCAATGCCTAATTTTCTCCATTCTGCTTAGGGTAGGAAGGCTCTACAGTGGGCTCTGGGCAAGCTGGATCGATGGGCTGACACCAACTGTATGAGATTCAATGAGGCTCAGTGCCAGGTCCTGCACCTGGGTCACAACAACCCCATGCAATGCTACAGGCTTGGGGAAGAGTGGCTGGAAAGCTGCCTGGCAGAAAAGGACCTGGGGGTGTCGGTCGACAGCCGGCTGAATATGAGCCAGCCAAGAAGGGCAACAGCGTCCCGGCTTGTATCAGAACCAGCATGGCCAGCAGGACTAGGGCGGTGATTGTCCCCCTGTACTTGCACTGGTGAGGCCGCATCTTGAGTACGCGTTCAGTTTCGGGCCCCTCACCAGAAGGAAAACACGGAGGTGCTGGAGCGTGTCCAGAGACGGGCAACGAGGCTGGTGAGGGGTCTGGAGCCCAAGTCTTTCAAGGATCGGCTGCGGGAACTGGGATGGTTTAGCCTGGAGAAAAGGAGGCAGGGGGGAGACCTTACCGCTCTCTACAGCTACCTGAAAGGAGGTTGTAGTGAGGTGGGTGTCGGTCTCTTCTCCCAAGTAACTAGCGATAGGACGAGAGGAAACGGCCTCCAATTGTGCCAGGGGAGGTTCAGATTGGATATTAGGAAGAATTTCTTCACCGAAAGGGCTGTCAAGCACCGGAACCAGCTGCCCAGGGAGGTGGAGGAGTCACCACCCCCAGCGGTATTTAAAAGACGCACAGACGTGGCGCTTAGGGACACGGTTTAGGGGTGGATTTGGCAGTGCTCGGTTAACGCTTGGACTCGGCGACGTTCAAGGTCTCTCCCGACCTACGCGGCGCTATGATTCGCTACGGCCGGTAACGGGCAGCAGCTGCGAGGTCGGAGGTCGAAGGCCGCCGGCCTCCCCCCGCCGGCGCTCCGGCAGGCAGCGAGGGGCACTCTCCCCAACCCGCGCTTCCCCGCAAGCCGGCCAAGCCGCTCTCATCTGCTGAGGCAGCAGCTGCCAACCGTCCCCCCGAGGCCGGCCGGCTCCTCTGTGGGACGGCGCAGGGACGGGACGCGCACGAACGGCCCCGCCGCCGCCGCCCAGGACCCCGCTCGGGCGCCGGCCGGAGCGGCGGGGCGGGCCTCTCACCTTCCGCAGCGTCCCCAGGAAGAGCTCCTTGGCGAAGGCGGGGCGCGGGGCGGCGGTGCGCAGGCAGCGGGCGCCGGAGGCG
>JAVKLA010000036.1:2019909-2039435 GCA_034782735.1 Sagittarius serpentarius | reverse complement strand
CGTCAGCCCCCGCGGGGCCGAGCCCCGCCCCGCGGGCAGGAGCGGCGGCGCCGTTCCGGGGAGCGCCGCCCCCCGCCTGCCGCTCACCGCCTGCGCGCCTGGGGCGGGGCAGGGCGGGCGGGAACTGACCCCGGTTACCGGCTGAAGGAGGTCGGTTTCCCTCAGTAAGGCCAATGCCTGTCCGTTATCCCTCCGCTGGGGCAGGGCGGGGGCAGGCAGGCCGGCGCGTCTGCCCAGTAACTACCCGCCGCCCACAGGCCTCGGGTAGGAAGGGCCCCAGGAAGGGGGCGGCTGAGGGGGTGAGGCCACTCAGGGCCTTTCCCTGGCGACCCCACAGCCCCGGCCACCGCTGATCCAGCCACGAGTCCCGGGCCGGGCAGGCCCAGCGGCGCAGCAGCCCCGGGGTGGTGGAAGGTCGTTAGCCTGATTTGGGGCACCCCAGGGCCCTGTGCCCCAACAGGGGAGGGGGGCTGCTGCGCTGCCAGCACTGCTGGAGCCCCTCTCCGTCCTCTACCAACTTCGGGCTTAATGATCACGTAACCGTAGCTACAGGCAGCGAGCGGGATAAATGGATAGGCTGACAAAAAAAAATACTTTTTGGAGCACGCAGGATGTTTTTGAATCATCTTCCTGAACCAACCCAAAAGCATCGGCGCAGGCCAGGAGAGGGAACAGAACCACCTGCCAGAGACAAGGGGGGATCACTTCATCCCCAGGTTAGATCTAGTTGATGTGCTGAACTGCACAGCGAGTCGATGGTAATCGCCACAAAATCGCCATCAAAATGGAACTCCTTCTAATCTGCGTGCCTTTGGAACTGGGAGGAGGATTATGTCAGAAGCTGACAGCCCTCACCTGACCGGCCCTTCACTTGCATAGCCATTTCCATAGCTAACTAGGTGCCAAAGACAAAACAGCACTACTGCGCTGCACTGAGGATGTTCAGATTTCTATTTCTCCTTTGCTTTCCTCTGCCATGCCTTTGGCAGCAGTTCTTGCTTTATTAAAAAAAACAAGTGGCAAAACCATGCCAGATTAGAGTTGGTTACCCAAATACTGACGTCTGGTTAGGAAATACACACTGCTCCATTTCTGTGCAAGAGGTCACTAGTCAAGTTTGTTCCATCACCACCCCATACCTACTGTTCTCATCTGCAGGTGGGTAAGAGTGCTCACTGACACATAACTACTTTATGAATACTAAACTTCATTTACACAAGGGTAGAATTAATTTTTTTGAAATACTTCTTTCAAGTCCTTTAAAGGCTGTCTTTCTCATTTTAAGGATCACCATGTCCTGCAGCTGCCCTCATTTTGTTTTGGTCTGTGAAGAGACTTTCAGAATGCTAGGGATTTAGGCAAGTAGTACTAAAGGTAAACACAGGTCTAATTCACTGATTTACTTTGCTTACTTACTTGCTTACTTCACTTACAACTTGTAAAATGTAAATCCTTTAATCTTGTAGTCCAAATAAATTGCCATTTCAGTTGCCTCTCAGGCACCATAGTGCAATGTGGGAGTAGGAAAGGACGCTGAGAGCGAGGGGAAGGGAAAAGGCAAGAAAATGCATCTGATCTCCAGCTCAAGCAGCTTTGCTCACTGTTTTGTTTGGGATTTTTTGTTTGGTTTTTTTTGTGTACGTATACATGTATTCACATTGGGGGAATCCTCAAACCCTAAGCACCCACAAATGTACGGGTATCTGTCAGAGCCCTGTGCACCCTGACCAGGCTGACTGAAGCCAAAGGTATTACACAAGTATGTAGTGCTGTACGTCTGGGAGGAGGTGAGAAAGATTTCATTCATTTGGTTGGTGAGTCAGCCAGACCACTGTCGAGTCCAAACGCGTGCCGAACTCTCAGGAAACAAACCCATCTCGACCAGAAAAGTTTTCCTGGTGATGGACTCCTTGATCCTATGAATTGTAACTCTTAGTTGGGTATAAGACGCAACTGCTGAGTGCTCATTTTTGGCAGTCTCTTGAAGGGCGAGTTTTTGATTATCTGTACCAAGTACTTGTCTTTGTATGAAACATGGATACCTTATTCAGGAGAGAAAAGCCAGCCCCCCTTTGCTAGCCCTTTGATAAAGGCAATAGATAGGAAAGGCTACCTGCACGACCCTGCTTCTCCGCAAGATTACAATACTTTCACAGTTTCGTGGTTACAGGAATACAGGAGTACCAACTACCAAATATGACCCTGAGCTTCTAATCTCCGTATGTTCAGTTCTCGTTAAGGCTGTCCGACTTCTTTTAGTTTTGAAAGGTGGAAAAGCAAGAGGTGATGTCTACTTCTATCAGAAAAAAAAAAAAAAAACAGGGGTGAGGAACACTGCGATGGCTCCAGCACTTTGCAGTCTTTGGGGTGGAGTGATAACATGTTACTGTCTCTATAGGGTGCTTATATCTGTAACTGGTTGGCGGTATTGGATAGTAAGAGTAAAAAGCCTGTTCTGCTGCTCAGCCTCATGACACATCCAGTTAATTGAGCAGAACGCCTTCCCACCTGGTATCACCCAGAGGGAACCTGGCCGGCACTGTGGTGAAATGGTGGAGTGTTGAAGAGAGGGTGATGAGAGGGCGATGCCACACCAGGGCCACCTCCCAGTTTGGGACAGGTGGTGGTAGCTAAGACATCCTCCAGGGGGTCAGGAGAAGAGGTGTGGGTCCAGTGACATCCTCCCCAGGCTAAATACACTAAGGATGCAAGTGCTAAATCGTGGCCACCCTCTACTGAGACAAGTCAGACTGGTTCTGGTACAAAGAACAAAGGGGGTGATCTGGCAACTTTAAAGAAAGGATAAACAAAGAGCACAGTAAAAGACTGCTTGAAGAAAATGATCCAAACAGTGAAAACAAGGCTAGGCAGTTGGGAAACAGCAGGGAAAAGATGCCTCATCTGGAAGTTTAAAAGAACTGAAACAGCAGCCAGCACACTCCACCCTGTACATTCATTCACTAAGCATGAGAATGGTATTGTGAGCATATCCTGAAGAAATACCTGATTTTTTTTCCAGTTGCAGAACAAATCACACTGGATGATAGCATATCCACAGCATGAAACCACCAGCAGACACCTAGAGAACCCTCTTTGTTTCTGCGCTGATACAAATAATAGTTTATTTTGTCCCGTACAAGCAACTCTTCCTAATGTTGTACATAACTACAGTTCAAAGCACACTCCTGGCAGTGCAGTTCTCTGCAACTCTCCATAACACTTAATTCCACCATTCTGACCTATAAACATCTTCAAACTGCACTGCATAGAACTGCACAACATGCTGCTAAAAAAAACCCGCAAAACACCATATTTTTTGCCCTCTGCTTCAGCAACGTGCCCAACCTTTTTCTTTCCCCACTTCTGTTAACAACTCGTCTCTGCCACTCAGCTATTCATCTGCACGTTTGTAGCATTTCAACTTCCTTTGAAATTGTTGGACCACTCCCTCACTACCTTCCTGGACCAGCTAATCCCTCAGCTGTTAGACAGCTCTTCGTAACTCACATTTTGTGATCAACCGTGACTGTCACAGTGATGTCTGTTTCAGTCTATTCCACACGGAATTGCTTTCTTGAGAAGGAATTCATACAGAAGAGAGAGAGATCAGTAAATGAGTACCATTAAATTACCCTACAGTTTTCCTTTCCTTTTTTACTCCACCATATTTTTCATTAGCGGCTTAAAAACTGGCATTCAATAATAGAAGCTTCTGATAATATTTAGCTCCTTGAGACATGGATATTGTACTTACTGAAAAAGTGACACTGTAGGTCTAAATTACTTTATAAAAATATTCACCAGTCTTTGCGGCACTTCCAGGAAAATACATACAATTCCTTTAGTAGCCTCTCCTCCCTTTATGCAATTGTTGTTTTCTCCTTTTCAATCAGATAGATGGTAGGAAAGTTTTGCACTTGAAATTCATAATTGTCTTCCCTGTGGGCATGTGATGATGTGCTCATTGCATCATCTCTCCCGTCTCTGAATATTTTAAAAAAAGCTGGCTTACAAACTAAATCTTGGGAAAGGTGAGAGCAGGAACTGGTATTTCCACTTCTGCTTCTGGTTACAGGCTGTGGAAGTAACATAATGTGTTTGAAACACAGATGGTAACGCGGTCACTGTATAAATACATTTGTCCAAGCTAGCGTGGATACAGAATTACTGTACTGTGGCCATCGTAAGAAGCACCTGAAAAAGAAACAGATACATATTGTTAGTGAAAGGGATTCCTCACAACTTAAGGTGGCACTTCTGGGCAAATTGTCAATTGGCGCTGCCACGTCAGATTAAAAGAAGCACTAAATTATCTTATGTTTTTAAGTATTTTATTTTCTAAGGTATTTTACTTCAAATTATAAATTTGAAATTATAAATTTATAATTTTTGTAAATTTTTCTTTACAGCCAAATAAGCTTTAATTTTTCAACAGAGAGAAAACAGGCCAAACACTGTATTGAAATCGAGTACAATTCTTGCTCTGTGAAGGAGATAACCTAAACTCTCCATCTAGGAAACAAGCTGTTACTGTAGGATTCTGTACGAGGACATTTGTGGATAAAGAGCAGCAAACCAACCTGGATAGTGTAGGTTTTATATCACACAAAAATGACAGTGATAAGTGAGAGAACAAGGGTGGCTATAAAGAGACCTTGCAGTAACTGCATAAAGCATATCTTGGCAGTATTAATGAGTACAAGAGGGGAGATGGGTCAAGAGCCTCTTTGCCAAAATAAGTTTTATTATACTCTGATGCTGGAGAGCAAGGAAGGAGCTCCACCATGTCCGGAACATTTTATTACTATTTTTTTAGTCCAATAATTTGCTTCATCCCAGATGAGGCATCTGTTTTTCCCCTCTAATATATGGAAAGAGAAACAGATGACCCAAAATGCAAGTGCTTTTTCACCAGCTTTTTCTTCAAGTTATTTCAAATCCACCCAGTCAGAGGAACTGTTCAGGCTGCCTTCCCTGTGATTCACTGCCAATACACAGACACCTTTTTTGCGTGAAGCTATGCTGGCAGTTTGCAAGTATGTTAGCAGGGTCTTGAAATACTCTTTAATAGTCCAGAAATCTGAACGCTGCGGTAGCAGAAAGAAAATTAGAAAGGGCAGAAACAAAGTTTCCTCCACCTTTAGGTATAAAATATACATGCAAACTATTTTGAAAATTTACAAATTGCTATAGAAGAAGAGTTAGCACATAATCAAAGATATTTTTAAAAATTGCTGAAATGCTGTGAAAATTCAGGGCTATAAACACCTAGGATGCTTGAAGTCCTACTTAGAATACTCACTACGCATTTCTCATTGGGCTAGAAAATGTTACTTCTTGTCACTGCTCTTCAAAACTCAAGTTTTGAAGCACAACAGAAGTATCTCAAACTATGGCCATTGTGGTTTGGGTTTTTTTTTTGTTGTTTATTTGTTTGGTTTGTTTTTAGTTTTATTTTTAATTACAGCAAAGGCATTTTTGGAGCCTGGGGTAAGGGCTGAGGCAGAAGCGGAGACACAGGATTACCAGAAAGATGGAAAGGACAATATATATAGGATGAATCGTTAAATAAAAATGTTGTTCTCTGTTGCTGCAGATGGATATAAAGGAATATTAACCAGTAAAATGAAAATAATAATTAGTCAAGAGCATGGTGAGCTTATGGAGGAGAAAAATGCTGACAGGGGTTGCACCCCACTGCAAGAATGCAGTCCTGCCAAGGTCAGGCATCCAGCACGAGACACGCTCCTTCGCCTCCTTCCTCCCTCACCCCCAGCGCAGCATTTCCTTACCTACCCTCGCCAAAGGCACCGTGCTCGCTCTCCTGCTCCCTGGCCTGACCCGCGGCTTGGCTGCACCTGGGGCACCTCGAGAGGGAGAGGGACCACCGGTTTGTGCAGCTTCAGGAAAAGATGGGTTCCTGTCCAAGGATCACGCAGAAAGGAAAGGCTGCACGGACTGAGTACGGCTGGACCCAAATGTAATGAAACTCCATGTCCAAAAGTCAGGTTGTTCCCTCATTAAAAAAAAAAAAAAAATTGTAACGGTAATGATTAAATTAATTAATTTCTGGCTTTGGTTTAGTGTGATACCATTGCTGGATAACAGCCTTCTAATCCGGAACACCTGCGAAAGTCCTTGCTTTTTCCATTTCCCTAGACAAAAAAAACAATTTCTTTGGCAAATACTTGTACTATTTTGTAGCAGAAATGAGAAGTGGTGGAGAGAAAGCATTTTTCACTAGGCACGCATAACACTTCATTCGTGTTAGAATGAATTTAGCCTGTTCATCTTATTAAAGCCAAATTATTTTTTCTTTGCTCATTATATACCCGTTTAAATCGCTATGTCTAAATATGAAGAAATAAATGAAAGCTGAAGTTGTCTATGTCATTTTACAATGGAGCTGATAAATTGTGTGCTTCTGTGATTTGTTTGAGCTGGCTGTGGCTTGTGAACCATGATGCTAATTTCACATCTCAGTTATTGCAAAAATGCTAAATAAAGGAGATTTGTTAATAACATTTTATCCCTAAAAATATGCATTTATACATAGAGTAAAAATAATAAATCTAACCAATTGAAAAAAGTGATGGTTTCAAGTCAGCATCACCCACACGACTTTCATTTAGGTCTTACTTAGCTTAGGAAGTACTTCAAGCAGAGATCATAATTTAAGCATTTCCTAACATTCATCATCAGCCTCATCCTGCAGTTGATTATTTTTACCAAGTAATACCAGATTTGGCTTTAATTCTTGAAATAACAGGAAACAAAAAAGAAAGTCTACTAAAAAATACACCTAAAATGAAGCATTTTTCCATCACTTGTGTATTTTAGGTATTCCTATCAAGTTAGCTGTGCTATGTTCTTCTCTAGGAATGTTATATCAACAAGCTATAGCAGCAAAAATCACTAAAAGGCTAGTAAGTAGGCTAAAAATCCAGGATGCTTCCTTTCGAAAAAGGTGTATACAATGCAGCTATAATACCAGTAAAGATGGCATGTTACTGTAAGTACATTGTTCATCTTACGCAAATATGTTTGTCAGTACATACGCATGCTGAAATATGATTTATCACACAGTCCTATCAGCATCATAATTCTGGTATCTTGTGACAGTTGTTTGAATGACTGCAGAAAAAAAAAACCTGGAAGGTGGCTTAATGTTTCAAGCTCCATCTAAAATGCTGAGGGATAAGCAACAGTGTATGGAAGATATTCTGGACTCTTGTGGGACCAGGGCCTGCGATACTGCACAACAAATTTAAAAATAATTGAGGCTCCCAAATCTTGCCTGTGCACAGGTTGTAGCTGATGAATAACACATCACACAGCTATTACGTATACTCCAAATAAATATATGGTGAAATGCTCCTACACTTGTTTTATAAAACTCCTGAATGAAAATCAACCGTTAAGGCCAACTGGAAAAAAAAAAGTTAAATAGAATTCATGAGATTGGTAAGTCAACAAAAACCTATAGAGAGATACAGATAAAACATATTTCAAAAGACAAACATGAAGTTCTTTAGTGTGTTTGCCTGCCATTTCAATATTGCATTCCTTTATTTCAACCAAAATAATCCAGAAAATACCTGGAAAGTAACCTCCTCTTAAAAAGATGCTGTCTAGAAGAGCTCGAAGTAACTTTTTCTTGCATAACAATTCATTCATGCAATTATTGTGTGTATTGATATGTGCACACAAACACGTAAAATGCGCAAACATGGCACAGAGTTTAGGAAAAGCTTTCAAACATTAGACTTCTGACTTGCAAAATATGTGATTTTCAGTTCCAATTTATGTCAGAAAACCTTGACCTTTTTCTTAATATTAGGGTAAGATTGCCTAACCTCAGTAAGAAGGTAATGTAACTTCTTAAATGAAGGCATTTTTCACTACATTTGTACATGCAAGCTTTATCAGAGACTTAAGGAATGCAACCCCATTAAGATGAGCATCTCAAACAAATAAGGATATTAAAATAAACCCCAAAACTTCAACAACTGTGAGCTATTAGACTATCACATGCTTAACCTACACTGAATTTTTTGAAGTTACTTGGCATTGCTGCAACCAGTGCAAATCTATCACACAAACCACAATTGCTGCTGAGGGTCCTTCGGCTATTTATTTTTCTTCAGTAGTGCCAGATCATAAATGCTTTCAACTTAGTCGTAGTTTAGGTAGGAAGCAGCAACATTTAGACATTATTTAGGTCCTACTTTTAAAACGGATCAGGAGAAAACATTTACAGGCTCTTAGAGTTAAATTAGAGAAGACAGACTCTTTGCTTTCTCAAAATGTAGATGTATCAAAATTCTTAAAAATCATAGCTTCTAAACCAGGAATAGAAGTACCAGTAAAGAACATCACTGCAAATTCTTCTGTTTCCACTAACAGATTGTTTCTATGAGGCATTGGTTATCTTCTGATGGGTTGCACAGTCAGAGGAAGCACACTGGAAGTATCGAGTGATAAATGGGTACTTACCTATCAAAAAAATCATTGATCAAGAGGTACATCCTGAAATTACCGCCATTCAGAAATAGGTCATAGTTGACTATTCCCACAAAATAATTCAAGAATCTCCTAAAATTCATAGAAAAAACAAGCAAACACAATATTTAGTTTAAATTGATAGCTAAGCATAAGTTTTAACAGGCTTTACGGACACACTCTAATCCCCTTGAAATCTAGGAAATGCCCAAAAATAAGAACGCTACTGAGTATGCCACAGGTTATTATCTAAAGTCATTGCAGGAGCGTAACATCAAATATTGCGAAGGCCATGTGTGGCAAATACGCCTGTGTGGCGATCCTTCTGTGGTACAAATTAAGACACACAACAAATAAATACAGGTACAAGTAGTAACGGGATAATACTTATTCACAGTTATATCACTTACTGAAGTATGAGGATGGTTCCCTGCCGGCGGGCGCACAGAAGCAATGAACGCTCTGAAAACTTGATCCAAAGAGTGCAGGTTACACTTAGGAAATGAAGGACTGCGTCTCTGGGAAGGACAAACTTAGAACACTTACGGGTCAAGGGCAGACAGTCATCTGAACATGAGCTCCCGAGGCAATGTGATAGTCACAAGATTCATGGGATCCGTTGAACATGCCGGACAGCTCGTGTTTAAGGAGATTCAAAATCTGCTTACTGTTTTGCAACATTAGAATGTTTTGGTAAATAGCGCATCAAAAAGCCTCTTCAGTGTTACCTCTCATTGTTTGCCGATCTAGGTGTTCTATTTACTGCTCTTTATCGTACTTTGGAACTAAATATATTCACAGCACCACCAAACAAATCAAAGGCTACTGAGAAGGGATCACAGTCTCCACAGTACTGACCACCATTTTCCACCAACTTATCTTTAATTTAAGATGAAGACTGAAATCTTGGCCCCTTTGAAGTGAGCAGCAGAAATCCCATTGACTCAGCGGGGCCAGGATACCATCGGAAGGAATATCCTTCATTTCAAGGCTGAAGAGTTGAAGTTCTTGGATTACACAAAATGAGAAACAAAGAGTTTTAAATGATTTATTTGATTTCTCCACATGATCACAGTTATAGTTTTACATCAATAGGGTCTGTTACTACTTACAAACAGAATGCATATTAAAATGAAAGCACTCCTTTCTTCCCCAGAGTTACAAAAGGGGTCTCAAGCCTCCCCAGAACAGAAGCTTCTTGTATGCATAATGTTTTTTGAAGTCTTTAACAGTCTGCATTCAAGACCTAATTCTAACAGTTTAATACAACTCAAAGCTGATTTAAGTTCCTAGCAGGAGATAGGCAACCTCAAAGTGACTGCAGACTTATAGTAATACTAATTTACACACTATGTACAATTTAGAGAATTATCTATTCCCCCTACTGGTCCCATTTTCACCGCCCCCTTTTCTCTTTTCCAAATTTAATCTTGTTATTGGTTCCACTTTTCTTTTAAATATATACACAATAATCCATTTTGCAGGCAAGAAGTGCGATGGTATTTTACAACGGAACAGCAAAATGCATGCTTAACTGCAGAAAACACACAGCTTCATATGGAACAGCAAGTCAACATCTAGAGATTCATTGTTTAAATATCTGCTGACTGTCTTTCAGCTCATTTTATCAAGAAACAAGAGGCTTCTGCTGCATGCAGTACATGATGGGAAAATCATTCTACACTGTATGTTAGGCTTGGGATTTTTTTAGCAATACAAGACGCACATTATATTAGGATGAACTTTGTTTTTTGTTTTTACATTGTTTTACATTTCATTCTTAACTTAAAAAAATAAAAACCCCAAATATATATTTGATTGTTGTCCCAGAAAAGATTTTTCTTGCCACACCTTCATTCTTAACGTCTCCCTTTCATTTTTTCAAATCAGCATTACTACTTTGCCACATCAGTTACAGGAAAAGAGAAACATGGTCACTCTATGCAGTTCTGTACCAGTTCTTAATTGGCAATGGCATGTGAGAAAAAGACCCTCTCAATTCTAACTCCTGCCTGCAGGACAGTGCAGTGTTAAAAGTACTATCATTTTCCTATTCTAGGCATGATCCACACTGCTGTAAGCAACTGTTAATCAGGGACGGAGTCGGAGAGGTTATACGACAACCCTAAACAAGCAGCAAAGTTCTTAAGACTTATGCCGACACCAAGACACATTTGTTTGTTAAAAGTACATACAAACACAGAGTCTAAAAAAAAAAATCCACTGTTTCTCCTCATTGACTTGAAATAACAGAGTTTACAAATACTGTGCTCTTATATGACCAGTTTTGGTTTTTAAACTAGCCTCAAAATGAGCTGTGATTTTACACATGCGACTTAACGCACCTAGAGGGCAGGCACAGACTCTTTCCTCAAGTGTACATGAAATCATGTGTAAATGGTTTTCTGCATGCACATTTGTGACGTCCTGAATATTTAATTGATTGTACACAGAAAATCAGTGATCGAGCATTAAAATGTGGCTTACTGTGTAAGTTTAGAATATTTATATGTAACTAATTTAAATGAATGAAAGGGGTTTTTAAAGATAAAGCAAAGGCAGATCTGGGAGATTTAACATCTTCATTGTTAACTAACACAGCTAGTCAGATTTTCCTCTCCACTGCTACTGCATATTCCATACACAGGCAATTTTACTTATATTATAACTCTGCATCTGAACAAGTACAGACTCCATCACTCAGCGAAGAGGAGCATTCTTACCTCTGTTTTAATTAAAAGATGCAGTTTCTGGAAGATGTTTGTACCTGAATGGTTATTTATCTTTTCTGGAACAACCTATAAATTACAGTTAGACTCTACTATTGGTACAGATGTATGAAGAAAAGTCTACATATTGAAATATGTTATCACTTTACTTCAACTAATATCAACAGTAACACTGATATATTTTGCAAATATACAATATGTAGAGTGTAGCCTCACACTAATAATAACATTAGATGACATGCAGACAGTTCTACTTTCCCTTATAAGAACAGTATATCTTTTTTTTAAACTGCAAGGAACAGAGCCTCAGGGGACCCGTACGAGCCCTCTTAAGGTAAGCCGCAGAATTTAGAATAGTGTAAGTTATACTCAAAAATAATAATGTAATTACTCGTTTTCTTTTCTTTTCATAAACATAATTTAGAGGAGAAGGAGCAGAAGGGGAAAACATATTGCACATGTGTGAAACAAACGTGGACAGCTTTAAACAAAAGGCTAAACTCTAGATTGCTGTATTTGCTCTCTGTGGAGGTTAACAAAGTGCTCAGTTTGCAGTTTTGCTGGTATTGTGATATCGATGGTATGAAAGGGAAAAAATTACTCAGCCTCTCCCCCCCTCCCCCCCCAATATTAGAGGTGCCATGAGCAAGCCAATATGCAAAGTCACTCTCTTGTTCTCATGTCCTCATTACTCCTGACAATTTTATTACTGTTAAAACAGAAAATCGACTGGTTGTTATGACTATTACTTTTACCCATCTCACACTGGAACTTTTTGCTCATCCTCTTCAAGGTTTGCTTTTAGGCTGGTACAGTTTTGCAGTTGTGATTCCTTTGTCTCTACTGTTTAGGTGTAAAGTCCTTGCAGTGGCTCAAAATGCTGAAACTACAAAGTAGGTGCCATGTATAACTTTGTACAGGATTTTGGGATAAAAATTGTATATAAATTTGCAAATGGTTTGATTACAACACATAAGCAACAACAGCACAGCCTGTTTTTATGTGATGTCTTGCAACTAACTGGACTATGAAAGTGAGGGTTTGAGCATAAACTCAGCCTGCTGAGTGCTGGGTACTTTCAAACTAACAAATGTGATGAGTAAAAATGGTGAAGCCACTTTGTTGCTAGCACATGGCTACATGGAATTACGGATTTATTTTTTTATATATATATATATAAACCCTATACTAAATTCTAAAACAAACCTTCAAGTTCTAGAGCACTTCCACCTGGAAACACTCTGATTAGAATTCAGCTTCATTGGGGGTAAAAATGAGAAATTATGGTAAACAGGAAACAAAGTAGCTGAGAAAGATGGAAGTTTGCCATTTTCATGTTTGAGATGAATGTTTTTGCAGTGTATACATGCACCTGTCGTAACTCTTCATGTGTGTTCGTTAAATCATATGCGTACAAAAGAAATGTGGATCATGTAAATTCACAGTTATTACAGCCTTTAAAGTGTCTAAGAATTTGTGTGACCAATGCTTGAAGATGACCACTGGTAAATGGTCATCCTACATTGCTACGGTATAATTACTGCATCTTAACGAGTTTGCTTACCTGAAATAGCAGAGCAGTTATAATACTGATTACGTATGATATTATCATGTTAATAAAATAAGGATTTATACAAAGTATTTGACTACAACATTTAAATGCTATGTTACTTGGCACATTTAGTAATGATTGCTTAGAAATCTTAGCAAGTCCAGAGGACTTTTAATGAAAATACTGAAATGTATGAAATTTGTTTCTAACAGTTAATGTTTTTGGTCTACTCTTTCATATGCTATCCATCTATTATACTGTCCTATCAAGTAAGTGGAATTCCTTGTAAAGTCTATATTGCTAGTTTTGTGGACTGAAAAAAATTCTTTCCAAGCACAAATGTTAACTATACAGTATATATATATTTGTATGTATATATTTATATTATATAAAGTTTACTTACGTACTTTCATCAACCATATCAGGTCTACTTATTTTTTTTGCCCATTGACAAGAAAAGAGCAAGAATGCAACACTTGGTTCTGTATCACTTTTTTCCTTTTTTTGTAGACTAAGTTTTTATTATGCGTGTAAAATTGTCAAGGGATTTGGTGTAAAAGGTAGCTTTACTCATATTCAGCAAGCAGCATGTTTTCAAGGCAGTTGGAAATAAGAACTAACCAGATGGTAAACGTCTATCGAGTAGATAAGTAAAACCAGTATCGATTGCACTAACTTGAATTATTTTATTTAGTAACAGCAAGCCTTTAAGCTCACACAACTCAATTAAATTGTCTAGGTAAAAACCGACAATATTATTTGTTGCTTCCTGTAAGTGCCTTTGTAACTTTGTTTAAAACTACAGTTATTAGGAGGGTCAGTATGTTCTAGACTATTGTGCTGATGCCACTGTGTTTGGGCTTAGTGCTGGCTGAAGTGGAGGGAGGTGGTGGCGGTCCATGGTGATGCTGGGAGTGCTGGGGATGAGAAGAGTGCCCTGGGTGCGGAGGGGGCAGTGGCGGATGAGGAGAGTGGGTGTGCTGTGCGTGGGGGTGCTGCACATAAGGAGTATGCTGGGAGTGTGCCGCATGCTGGGAATGGGGCACATGTTGGTGATACTGGTGCGGATGCTGGATGTGCTGGGGAGGGTGGTAGTGGTGGTGGTGGTGGTAGGGCGGTGGGTTCTGCTGCATATGACAGTACTGCGAATGGTGAGAGTGCACTTGTGCCTGTGTCTGCCCCTCAGCTGGCCCTGCGTGATGCATGGCAGAAGGATGCTGTGAGTGTTGCTGATGTGGGATTACTGGAGGGTGCGGAGGTTGCTGTGATGAGCCAGATGGTGGATGGCCTTGGGAAGGTGGCTTTCCCCTTTTACTACCAAATAAGGAACCTAGGAGTGAGGAGGAGTTAGGCATAGTCTGGTGAGGGCGAGATGGACACTCTCGGGTTGATGTAGCTCTTCGGCGCATGTGAGGACTGCTAATGATGGACCCCTAAAAAGAAATTAATAGAAATAAAAATTAAAAAAATCTTAAAATGTTTAAAAGAAAAAGTTCACACTGACCCACAAACTCCTCCTTCAGTGTTCACATGGGTGGACTATGTTAAGAGTTCTAGGAAAAATTTTATTACCACCTTCTCTAAGTTGTCAATGAGGCATTCACGCCCTTCTTGGGGTATTTTAAGCATTAAATGTTCTTCTCTCAATGCTTTAATATCATAAGCTATGACTCTAAATGAGAAAAATGTCACGGAAGAATAACATGACGTAAGACCTAGGAGTGTGTTTTTAAAGGAAAAATACATTTTAAAATACTGTAAAAAATACCATACTTGCTTTTTTACAACAAAAAAATAAAACTACATTAAATTCAACCTAAATAGTTAAACACACAGCAGCAAATATTACAGTTACAATTCAGATTTCAAAACAGTATTTTAAACTTTTTTCTTATAGTAGTTTTCCACTACTATATGCCACAGTGCTGCTTCTCAAGCCTACCTCTGAAATATGTGTTAAATAGAACCGTACCATTTTTGCCACTAAGATTTCTATGTGATTGTGTTCTTCTGACCTGTGGTCCAACCTTCTCTATTATTGAGCCTGGAATAGTGTATTTAGTTTCTGGAAGTTTTGGGTTTGTATTTTTTAAAAAAGAGTTATGGGACACAACAGTACTTAGGCAAAGTGTGCTAGATTTAAACTGCAATCTACCTAAAGCAAACACAAAAAAAAAAAAAAGAGAGAGAAAAAAAGAAAAAAATCTGCAAGCTGAATTCAGAGACATGAACAGTATATATAAATGGTTTGAAGATGAATGAAATCTCATGAAATCCACATTGAATTCACCTATCTTAATAATTTTTTCCTCCCATGCCCTATCTGTGCAATTCCATGGTGTCATGACTGCATACATTTAGCAATTTAACTCGAAAATAAGCAATGGGAATGGTTGAGCATGAAAGTCAATAGTTGTAGCTAAATATCAAACAGCAAGAACAGTGTACTTTGTAACACAGAGCAAGTGGGCTTTTAAGCTGGGACCAGACTGAAATGGTGGCAAAAGGACACATCATATTCATTTAACCATGCTTGCAGGAACAAAGGGAACAAGGTTAGCTCAAACCAAAAATGGCATTGGTCTAAAACAAGCTGTCAGTGCTTTTTAAGCTGGAAGAATACGGAGTGAGTAGCCTAGGCATGCATTTTATTTGAGGCAGGCAGGTTATATGTTAGAAGAAAAAAGAGCAAAAAAATATGTATATAAAAGAAAGGTTTGAAATGCACATCATCACATCCAGCTAGACATCAGTAACTTCCTACTTACTTCCATATTGCTGTCTAGCGATCCTGCACTGCTGCGTCGCCCACGCTTGCCTGCCCAGGACATGCAACACCATAGATTAGAGACTGAGACAAGACCCGGGTGAAAAACAGCTGCTTTCCCTGAATCACTAGAGGAGTCTCTAAATGCAACTAGAGGGGCTGCAGGGGGGTTAACATTGCACTGGACTGGTACAGCAGCTACTAAGGCAGAAACTTAGATTTTTAAGGCCATTACTTATATTAAGTTTCTGTACCTAATTTTTAAGAGGTATTGTTGTTGTGAATTAGCGAGGTGTGATTTTTTTAATTTGTACAACTCTTAAAATACATGTATTTTAGCATGTGTATTTAGTAGTATGGTTATGATGTTGACCAGCAACAATTTTAAATTGTTTGATTTCCTGGAATCTAATTGTCTATGAAGTTTCTTTCTTTAAAGACTGGTAGCATATATATATATTTGTGGGGTGGTATTAATTTAAATACAAAATTTCATATTGGTATATTCTGAACTTCCGTGGGGGAGACTGGTGAAGGGCATCAGTTTCATCATTTCATTTTCAGTTTTGAACCTCCGTGGATTTCATATAATCTTCTTCATGAGGTTTTAAAAAAAACTAAACTTAATTTTTTATCAATAAATCTGGAATCTGTCTTGACATTATGGCTAGATTTTGTTTGTTTAGCTGTGCAGTGCTTTATCTTTAAGTATGATGGATTTGTTCTCCAATATTCTCAAATTGCCAAAGACATTTGCCTAAAACTACACATGAAACACCAGACTGTTTGCCTAAAGAGCCAGAATACTTCAGTAGCTATATATAAGACACAGGATCCCAGATTTTCTCTCTCATTTCACAGGAGAGAAAATAGCATATGGCTGCAGTGGAAACAGATATTTTTGAAAAGATAGCTTGTTAAGCATTGCTCTGCAAAGTTTCAAAATACTTTACTGGCAGGGTGTAGAAACAAAGCTAACCTCTGAAGAGTGGTCAGGTTCTCAAAGCTTCTCTAAAATCTGCAGGTTTTTAGAAACCTAAATTTTCTCAATGCTTTCTCCTTGCTTTCCTGCAAGGCCAAATATCAAAGAAAACCTCCACCCTGCATTGGTACATTGCTGCCTTCAGAATCTTCTACTCTAATGGGTGGTTTTGGAGAGGAACGTGAAAATTTCAGCATCACTGAACCTATGAGCCACATACCCTCATCTTTAGAAGCCCAAAAGGCACATCGTATCTGAGTGAAAGAGAACAACTTTGGGACTGGTTTGTAAGTGGGACACAACAGTGATTACTGGGAGGTTCACCCTTACTTCTTGACATACCCTCTCATAGACCACCTTGGACTACCCATAAGTCTTACAAGGTCAGTGTGATCTAAAAATACCACCTATTGGACCCATAAGCATAACTTTGACCTGGTTGGTCATGGGATACCTCCCCACTACAAACCCCTCTACACTGACATTAAACTGAGAGGAAGGCATTTGTGGTCAAGGTGTTTTGTTCGGCTTGTTAAATTTGTTGGAATTTTGAACAATTCCCCTAGACAGGCTCTTTGTCAAAAGCTTGGTGGTTCATCTGTTGCTGCAGTTCTAGCCTCACCAAAACCATAACTGTGCTATCTTATGAACCCTCCCAGAAAAATGGGGTTCGATCATCCCTTATTTTTACTTCTAGTCAGGCTTTGATATTTTTCTGCTCTGCTAACGGGATTAGTACTGATTAACACTCAAATCACTCTTGCTTGCTGATGCAAAAACACAGAGGAAGACAGCCATCTCTTAACTTAGCAGTCAATATTGCAAATAAGACTGACAGCTGCCACAAGTCATTAAATGTGGCCAAAAATGAAGAAAAACAGGAAAATCTAATGCCTTTTGCATAAGGCAAAGTCTCTAATAAAATAACCATGAACATGGTATATACACAGTATATATGGACAGAAAGAGACAGATGAATTTTCGCTTAGAATAACTTCAGGGCAAAGTAGTGCTAGCGAAGCCAAGAAAAAACAGAAAATCCTACTTAAAATGCCTGTAATTTCCCTCAGATAGGCACTATCACAATAAAGAGTGCTTTGTCTATTTTCTTAAAAACAAATTTAACCCAATTCTATATTGACCTACAGTGTGATATGAAAGCTATTAAGTAAATCCTCTAGAGCATTCCCCCTGCCAGTGTGTGTTTATACAAGACTGTTCTCTGGTCTTTGAGATGGCACCTCATCTCAAAAATGTTTCCCTAGAGCTGCAGCGTTCAAATGCATTTCAAGAAAATGGTGACTCTTGACTAGAATTGTATGTAAGCATAACTCTGTACTTGCATGATAATTAATAGCTGTGATATAAAGCAAGGTGGTATTCATCAAATCTAAAGACCAGTTTTGCTTAATATATTCTGATCTACTTGAAATTTTTAAGGATGTAACTTAGAAAGGTTTTAAATTTATTTTTATAAAATTAAATTTCAGTTAATCTTTTCTGATTTATTCCAACAATTAATTGATGTTAGATATGAGTAGCCTTTGTAAGAAGTATCTTTAACTTACATAAGTATAATATGTCCCATATATGTACATGCATTATATGGGACTAAGAATATTTCAAATTTGTAGTGGAAGTATTAAGTGATCAAAATATTTTTACAAACTTAAACTTTGCAAAAGAAAACACAGTTTCATTAATAAAAATCCATTCTACCTTGCAGAAATTGATCTCACAGATGTGCAGGTCATTACAGTAAATGTAAATATTTCTCACTGCTACCCTGTATTTCTTGAAACTCTGTTCTATGCCAGTGAGATACACTGATATCTAAACAACATATTATGATCTGGGGCTTTGTGTGTCTTGGGGAAAAAAGTTTGGAAAAAAGTTCTAAATTAAGGTTTTGGTAAAGCAAACTAATGCAGCAGCTGTTGTAACGATGAGTTGTTTTACTAGCCTTCAAAGGCTGTGAAATTGATATTCCCAGCAGCAGCAGGATCTGTTACCACCTAGCTACTGAGCTTATAGGTATTACCCAACCTGACTTGCTCAAAATTATCACAACAATGTGCTCTAATCATTAATTTAGAGAGACCACTTTCCAGGGTGAAAAGACTCTTTGTAACCTTCATATTTTCGTCTTGTTTTCTGGGTGACATAGGTATAGACTTAAGATCACACACAATTGTGAAAATAGTTTCTTGGCATCTTCAAACAGATTATTCTCAAAATACTGATTAAGCCCCAGGAGATGAGAAAACAGCATAACCACACCTCGCCTTGCTGAACTCCTCCTTCACTGGAAAAGCAAATAGTGTCTCTTCCATAAGACAGAAAAGTTGTTGGTACAAAGGTGTTTATACACAGTGCGGGTTGTCTTTGTACAACATACTGGTAAGATGGTTTGGTATAAGCATATGCATATCACAAAAGACTTGATTCATAAAAATCTGTTTTATTTAAAAAAACCCAGTAAATTCTATCATGCCCGTTACCATTGCTATTCCATTGAAGAATAGGAAATATAACAACAGTGACAAGGGAAGAGACAGGAGAAATCTCTCCCTACTTGGAAAACTCTTCTATAATATGGGAGAAAAAGACTGCTAGTATCCTCTCTCCTATATAGTGCAGCACAATCCGTGGGGAGAAAGGAGGAAATAACCTGGTAACCCTGCCTGCATCGGATGAGGGAGAAGCCAAGGGACTGCACCATCCATCACAGATTGATTCAATAGATGAAGGGATTCTGTAACTGCATGAACTCAGAGTCTTTTTAAGGGGATCACAATGCTGAGAAGTTCCACAATCTTTTCCATTACATTTCGGGATATAGGAAATTTTAAAAAAATACATGATGAAATTGTTTAACAAAAAAAAAAAAAAAAAAAAAAATAAGAAACATTTAAAATTTAAAGGTTAACGAATAAGATTATATGCAATATAAAAAAAGAATTATTTTAATTATGGAACTATTTTATTTTTTGT
>JAVKLA010000036.1:1999492-2019809 GCA_034782735.1 Sagittarius serpentarius | reverse complement strand
TTTAAGGGGATAACACTGGTTATAAGTTCCAAAATCTTTTCCTTTACATTTCGGTATATTGTAAATTTTAAAAAAATAAATGATGAAATTTTTTAAAAAAAAAAAAAAAAAAAAAAAAAAGAAGAAACATTTAAAAGTTAAAGGTTAACGACTAAGATTATATGCAATATACAAACAGAATTATTTTAATTCTGGAACTATTTTATGTTTTGTTTTGTTTTTTAAGTAGTCTCTACTGGTCTGTGATTGTTTTGAGATAGCTCAGAAGATGATGAGACAAGCACAACTTAACTTTTAATAGTAACGTTTATACCATCCTGCACATCTGTGCAGATTTCAATATTACATAGGTATGCCAGTTGTGTATTACCAAGGCAAACCATAAAATTACAATTTTTAAACTAGTGCAGTGTGTAAATATTATTTCCCCCTTACATGTTAGGGATGGGGTGAATTAAGCTCGATTTCCACAGGTGCTCACCACTGTAAACTCAATGTGAAAGCACTGGGTCCTCCAGCAACCCAAAGTCACTGGAATTCAGATTGACTAGCCTAAAATCAGTCAAAAAACCTGAGAGAGACACAGAATCAGAAACGCAGCCAGTCTAATCCTCCATGGTCTGCTTTAGCAACCAAATCATTCTTACCATGTACTAATGGCCATGATGGGACTCCACACTTTTCACATCTTTCTGTAAACCTACTTATCATGTAACTGTATATAGAGCAAGTAGTGAAATGTCCAAAATTCTATTGGAAGCCATGAAATTCAGCTTTAACTGCATTAAGAGTTGTCTTCTGATATTTTTATGTAAATTAAGAATTTCAAAGTCTGGGACAAATAAATTCAGTTCTTCCTTGACTATAGCTCAAGAATGTGTAATAGAAATGATATATTTTTCTTTTGAGAAAAATAAAGCACTAAATAATTTTGACATATTCATATCTCAGAACAGTTGGTTGCCATATGCTGGTTTTTATTCCATGGAAAGCACTGTCAATCCACAATGAACAATATTATCTTTAAAATCAGGAGACACTCATGCACATCCTTTTTGCAATTATGATTTAAGCTATCATGGCAAATGCATGAAAGAACAACCATCAGGAAATGATTCCTGACATTGTTTCCTGACAGAGAAATCTTACCTTCCCTTATGGTTTACAACTTAGGAGTCAGAATCATTCAGGGTATCAACATCCATTAGATCTAAGAAGCTTATCAATCATCCCTCTTTTCCAAGGGAGAAATTTAAAGTCACTTTCCACAGCCACCATTTACTACTGTGATACCTGGTAGAGAGTAATGGACTGTTTTTCTTAAATAGTTTTGTTATATACCCATGTAACGAAAATGCTGTTCAATCAGATTTCCCCTTCACTGAATAAATATTTAAAAATTTCCATTTTGTTTTGCAATGTTCCTTGGACAATTATCTGCCTTACTGCGTAAATATGCAAACAGGCAATTTTCTCATGCTTACTAGATTTATTTCTGTTTAAATGTAGGAAGGAACTCTCTACAAATTCACTTTCATCATGCCTTTTCTTACAGAAAGGCACACATCCACACATAGTCTCACTACTCTTGGTTCCTCCTCCTTGTTGATCCTGTGTTTCATCCACAAAAATAATTGAGGCAGCCTAACTCAGTACTCTTTTACAGAAGCAATTTAATATGGTATAATCACTGGGACGCAGTATCTTGCTAACTGAAAGAGATTTCTTTGGTTTTCTATGGATCATCTCTATCATATTTAAAAAAAAATAATCAGCCTCATATGCAAGCTATTCACTGAAAAAAGGCAGAAAAGACTCATTAAAATTACTACACCAAATAACAAAGCAAATAACAGGTATGTAATTTCTCAAGTCAGTTGCACTGCACAAGACCAAACAGAAACTCTCCATAATTCTCAACTATTCAAAGTTAAAATTAAGTTTAGTTGGGTTTAACAAACTCATTGGTAAACCCGCCAGTCTGTGAGTGATTTCTACTTTTTATTATGGAAAAAAGCCATTTTCAGTAATAAGCATGCCAGCTGTAGGCATGCCCTGTTGAAAGGTGAAATGTCTTCATGATTACAAATACTTGTTTATTGCATAAAACCCATAACATGAATTTAAATACATGGCAATGTTTGAAAGACAGGGATGAAAAATTCCTATGGGATGAAAAAAATTATTCACGTTAACCACATTTATGGGTACAGATACCCACTGAACTCACATATTCAACAATATGGTAGTTCTCATTCTAAAGAAACAAAACCAAACCAACAAAAAAGGATGATGGAAGTATCCTCAAATCTGAGATATAACAGTGGTGAAGACGAGTGCCTTGATCTAAAATCCACTGAAGCCAATCAAGCACCAACATTCAACTTCAGCCTGATTTTGGATCAAGGTCCTGGGTCTTTTTAATGAAGCAAATGGACATATGAGTATGAAAGCCTAAACAGAGAATAAAATAATTGAAAGAGCTCACTGTCTACATATTTGTATGCACATACATATACCCACAAAACACAGGCTATAATTTCAGTTTACAACAATTTTATTTATTGCAGCATAGCTACTATCTCTTCGTAAGTTAAAAAAGGAAAAAGTAGTGTCTACTACCAAAGATATTCATAGTATTGAAATTATGATTATACTGTAAATCATCACTGCAGTTAGAAGAACAAATCAGAGTATGCAACACAGACTATAAACTAAAAAAAAAAAAGAAAAAAAAAATTTAGTTGCTACGCTCCCCAGAAGTACTTTCTGAATAGTGGGCATGGCGTTCAGATACGAATTCTTGTAAATGACAGGAATCACATTTAGCCGTGAAAGACAAGGTTATTACCCATGGTAGCCTGTATAACATGGGTATGCCAGCTGTGTATTACCGAGGCAAACCTTAAAATAAAAACATACCAAACTTCCCCTGGCTTTTCTTTGGCTAAAAAATCACACCACCACTCCTTTCCAGTCTTTAGCTATATTAATCGGTTCATAAATCTTAAGACACATCAGTGGTTTTGTGAGATATCAGTATTCTTGTCCACTAGGGCTTCTTTTATTATATTGGCAATAGTATTTCACAACAACCTCTTTTGCAAGAATTGGGAACCATATCTCGAGTTACAAAACAATAAAAGAGCATCAGGGACACACTGTATCTGAATTACATAGCTCTAGACTGAATTTAGCAGGGCTTCACTCAATTTCATTCATCAAGGTGGTAACACAGGTACACTTGAGCACAAAATACACAGAAAGCGGTCATTACACAGAGACCAGTATCTTTTCTTTTCTTTCTAAGCCTATGAAGGGGAAGAAGCAAAGGGGAAGGAAAAAAAAAAAGGAAAACTAAGTGATTTACTCCTAGCACAAATCAATCATTTTTTTAATAAAACACTTACAATTTTTCCTCTGTCTTCACTCTCCTTTAAAAGTATACATAGCAATCTACAATGGTTTAAATGCTTTCAAATAGTGGTTGCTTTATAGAACAAGGGTAAAAAACCAAACAGAAATTAAACATGAACTATGAAAGAGGAGCTGTTTAAAATGTTTGCCATTTCAGTATTACTAGTTCTGGAAGCCCACTGTGAGCTCGGCTTTCTATGCATCATTCGCGCATCTTTGCATGCACTAGTCAGAGCAAGGAAATAAAGGCAGCACTTACCTGCTTCAGACAGGTCTCTAAGGGAGCTGCTCAGTGCACTTCTTTTCAGCCCCTCCCCGGTAGCATAGCTGTCATCCAGGCAAGCTCTGTTCAGCGTCCCATTGCCAGAATCTTTTTTCAGGCTGGAGCATTGAGACATGCTTGGACGCACCACACCCTTCTGTTTTTCTAGCTCAGCTGAAACAAAGAGAATAATTTTGCAATTATTGACTATAACAAAGGACATTATAGTCTAATGGTAACATCACAATTTCTGTATGTGATCATGTATTACTGTGAACAATAGAAAAGAGTTCATTTTGGCACTGTTAAATGCCAGAGAGGAACTTCACCCCCGTACTAACAGCTTTATATTACAATATAGAAGCTATTCCTCTTTTGGAGAAACAGAAGATAAAATTCCATGTTTAGACACTCATGTAACTTCCCGCAAAATATATCGATTTTGTACTACGGCTACCTAATTGAGAGAATACAGGAATATCAACATGGAAACGAAGAAAAATTCAGTGAAAGTTATTTGAAGGGCCATCACTGAGAATTTCAGAGTGATGTAAATTATCCCTAAAATTCTTACTGTAATTTATACTACAAATTACAAAACCATCTCTCTTCTGTCCATTGCTGTTTGCAGTTTGTCCAGGCTAAATTTCTACTGCAGTGTAGCTGCAGTAACTAACAGTCAATGAACTCAGCTGGGGCTTAAGATATCATTGGGTTTTCCTTCTTTCTAGAATTAAAGCCATGGAAAAAACCTACATTATCTTGAACTCTTAAAGAGTTCTAATGAGTTATACACATACTCAAGATTTTTCTTATTTTGATTAGCTTGAAAATGCTCTGTTGTATGTACCTTTGTACTTACACTCTATTCTGTGCTTTTCCATTTCTTGAACCTCTGCAATTGACTCCCTCAAATCATCTGTAAACTTCTTCCTGTCCTGAGGATTTGGTGCATTGAAATTTATTAGTACTTTGATATCTGCTCCTGGAACAGCTGACGTGAGCCGAATACCGTTGGGATAATCTAAAAGAAAGAGTCAAGAAAAACTAAGCTTTGGTTATTCCAATTACTTTTCTTTTTATAAAAAAACCCAACACCACCACCACCAACAAAAAACCAACCCTGAAGGCTTTGTACTAATATTACCATACAGCAGACAAAGTCAGAGAAATAAAAGTCTAAAGGCACAGAATTAGAATGAAAATCCCTAAGATACACTGGAACTGCTTAGCTGTCAAGATACCAAATAAATATTGAAAAATAGTTTTTATGCAGCTGTTACGCTTAAGGTACAATGTACTATATAAAAGAAAAATCCCAGAAAAAAAACACCAAAACAACAAAAAAAATCAAGCAGATAATTTTTGTTTCATGGAACAGATACCATTACCTACCTTACTCAATTGTCACAGAAGTTTTGCTGAGTAAAGACTACTTGAATATGTCTCAAGTACTAGAAACTCTCTTATACTTTTAACATTTGCAGGAAGACAAAGATGCTAGCATGTACAGCATTTAGTATTTCCCATTAAGTTGTGTTCCCTCGACATCCTACTTTCCTTTTTTTTTTTTTTTTTAATTAAAATTACCTGTGAATTTAAATACTAGAGGAAGTAAAAGCAGTGGGTTCCCCCTGCCTTTTGGCCCATGTTATGGACATCTTCACAATAAAAGGCAGATTTTTCAGCAAACTGCCTCTTTTCTAGCTGCACATCTGAGAATGCAAATTTTAACAGCTGGTCAAAAAATCTGCTGGTTGAGATAGAAGGTTCATTTACAGAAATATATTTTATAATGAAGATACATTCTGCTGCAGAAAACAGAATCAGCCTTTGCTTGAAGCGCAGACCTGTAGAAACAGGGTGTCAGAACAAACTCAAAATGCGCATTCTAATTCACAATGTTTTCTTTTACTCAACTGCCTGACCTTCTCGGTTTGCTAAAGCTCTCAAATATTTACTTAAGTATTCAACCTGAAGTTCAAGTGCTCCCATGTACTAAAAACTCATTCCCTCAAGAACCAGCAGCTGATGTAAGGTAGTCTCTTCCCTCAAAGCCATTAGGTTTCAACAAGACTTAAAATATTGAGAAACAGTGCAAATGCTACGCTTTTCTAAAAGGGTATCTTAACTTCCAAATCACAGTCGAAACTAAAAGAGAAGCAAGTCCATTTACCATTCTCAGGTGAAAAAAGGTGCCAACTACTGCAAGTCTCAAAGGGTATAGAGGGGAAGGAGGGAGCAAGAATTTGGGTCTTCTGCCAGGGTCTAATACCAACATCTTGCACAGAAGCAATGTATAGCTGATCTGCTTCTACTGACCACATGACAATTGCATCTACCTTCAATCAAATAAGACAGCCACCTCAAGTTGTCTGCAGCTGCTGTCGTTCAGACTACAGCCAAACGGCCAAAAGCGCAGAGGAGTCTGGTACTGGCAAGCTAACAGCTGGAGAGCATGGTATAACAGCATGTACTGTGTTGAACACTGAAACTGGGTATGCAGCAAACAGCTCTAGAAAGTGCACCACTTGGGAAAAAAAAACAAACAAACAAAACCCCCCACGTTTATGAAACCAAGCAAGGAAACTTGGTAACCCCAAAGTCACATAGGCTACCTTCACATATGAACAAAGAATGAATTTCCACATACTGAACAAACAAAAATATTTTATTACCAGAGATACTTCACTACATTGTATTGATTATGCGTCAGAAAACATGTAAGTATTTATTGGTTTCAGATACACTCTCTCTGAAGTGACCTGCTCGCCCTTTATATTTTGTCAGTGATTTTGACTGAAAATGTAAAATATACTTCCCTTATGGCCCATTTATTTACTAGAGATATATGGCATTATTTTCCCTTTTGGAGGTCATCCATCCCTCAACGTAATTGACTTCTGTCATTAGAAGTCAATTCTTCTATCATCAACGCCAATCATTTTGTTCAACCTCACCTGTAGCCAAACCAATATTTTTGTTGCTTCTGCTTTAGTGACACTAAATTTTATTCACTTGAAGTCACCTGATTCTGACAGCTGCTACACACAGGTTTACTGAATGGCATGATGGCTCTGACCAAAATACTCCGAAAGCTTGCTGGGGACAGGGGAAACTGAGAATACGAATTTTACAAACCAGAGGGGAAGAATACTTCTCTCTCCCAACTGGAAAATATTGCATTCCACCTAACAGGCACCGATATTAGAAGTACAATCAGCTCACTGATTCACTGTAGTGAATTCACCTTAGGAGCCCAGCTATATCTACTAAAGCGTCTCAGTTAAAATGCCTCCAGTTCACTGGGAGGAATCCAACCCTTTACTCCTAGTTTCACTCTAGATATTTTTAAGTTTACTTGAATAATAAAGTGTTTGTACTTAGCATGCTTACAAGATTTTTTTTTTATTTATTTAACTTGACATCAGAGGAATTATATATTCTTCTATTTTTAGTAGAATCCAGGATAGAAATATTTGGCATTCCTCTCTGAAAATGAATTTTACATCATTTAATATGTGCACAAGAGAGAGAGAATGAATGTGTATGCATATAAATAATCTGCAGGCTACATTGCTGCTATAAGCTCTACAAAATCTTCCCCTTTGAAATCTCCAGATGCTTTGACTCGGTAACAGTGACTTCTTTTGAGCGAGATGAGCATTGGAGCACATTCTCAAGGACAAGTGAAAACTAAGAGCCTTCCACAACAGAAAAGCACAGAAACTGCTGAATGCCACACTGAACTGTAACCAATTTATCATGAAGGTCAAGATCTGGTTTACAAACCATGAAGTCAGGTCAAATAGACTGCGTACCATATGAACAACCCTGCTCTGGTATGTTGTCACTGATGCTGTCTGTGGGCTTAAAACTCAGGACATTAGCAAACTATTTGGTTTTTGTTGGGTTTTTGTCTGCTAAGGCTAAGCTTGACAAGCATTAAAGATAAAACTGATATCGAATTGATGCAGATTATAACTGACATAAACAAAAAGTGTCAGAAAATACAAACTTTAATCCAGACACTCTGCTTTGTATTTATATTTGAATGAGTATACATTACCTAGGTACAAAGTTAAGATAAAAAAATCAGGAAAATAAATTAAATAGTGCTTTGAATTACACATATCATTATAACAGTCATTATTTTTTGTAATACATTCAGTTCCAGCTAACTGTACCATTGACTCAGCCACAGATATAATATATTTGTTTCTTTACAAACATTTTATTCTTTTCAAGTACTCGCATCCAATGCATTTGGCTACATTTGGCTTTTGACTACAAACAAAAAAATTCTAATGGCAGTCTTGCTCTTTCTTATGGTGATACCATCTTGTTTTAAACTTTAGGGGTAAGTTAAATTCAGAGCAATTTCATTCCTAAATTCAGAATCAAGTCCTGTACATCCCTTTCACTCACGCAATTTTTTATTTTATTTATAAATAAAATGGTCATCTAAAAAGAGATGAAAGACTTACACTGGTTCTCAAAAAGAAGAACTTGCATTCCATAGAGGGAAAACGACTGTCGAAAGCTGTATGTAACTGAGTTCTTCTTCTTTTGAAAAATCTTGGTCACCTGAAAGTTATCAAATAAACAAAGTGAAATATCCCTTTTACCATACGTGTTTGTACAAAATGATTGTTCTTAAGAATTAGCATAGGAGACAACATTTTATGCCAAAGAAAGCTATAATCTGCCATAAAATAGGAACTTGTAATTTTTTCCTTTTTTTTTTTCATGCAACTGATGTATTTAATCTACTACTACTGAAGAAACAAAGCTAGCTTTGAAGCATTGGTATCTCTTAAACAGAAGGTTTAATATTTTATCCAGATACAAAGCCTTTGTGTTCTCTATTCTCGAGAGCGCTAGTTCTTGAAATTCCAGACGGAAAAAAAAAATCCTCCTAATTGTGCACTGTACATGCTAGCAAAAATGTAAATATATTTAAATTATCCTTTTTAAAAAACCTTAGCTGCTACCACACGTTCCTTCACACTTTTTTCTTACAGCCTGACCACAGGCAGCACACACCTATGGACCTCTCCACACAAGTTCGATTCTTAGCCCTTATTCTCAGGTGCTCTGACCTTCCAAACCTGCTTCACTTCTGTGCACCTCCAAATACTGTCTTACACTACCTCATCCAATGATGCCCTGTTTTCCCTATGATTTGTACAACACCTGCCTCAATAAAAGCTGTGAGTCTGTGGAAACCTTTACTTTTTGCTACCATAGAAGTAACATACTACTACTTACCATCAGTTTTGGGGTTCTCCTAAAATGTGAACGCGACCACTCTTTCTCTTTATAACCAAGAGGTTTATTTTTACTAGTTCTTTCTGATTTTAACTTTTGGCAATGGCATTTTACTAGCACTGACACATTTGGTCTATATTATTCCCAAAACAGTTTGATGAAACTACTGATATCTGAGTAAGTAATAAAAAACGACAGAAAACTTGAACCTGAAGATGACAACTTTCCATCATTTTACACCCAAGCTCACATTTACAACTAGGAGGTTACACTCACAATCAAAAGGATTAATTTTTTTTTTTAATTTACTTCATGGTTTTAAGGTCTGAAGGTATGTAAAACTTACACAGAATAAAATTGTGCATCTGAAGCGTGCCTTTTTTGTAACAAAACATGAAATACTTAGTTTAGTTCTTAGTTCTCAGGTAACAGCCAAATACATTCCAAATAGAGTGCAACAAATTTTCCTATTTTTAAGAGTAAACCAACCAAATAATTCCAAGCTATCACTAGTTTTGTATGTCTTTTTCAAAAGACTGGGTCAAGTTAAATGGACACTAAAAAGTAAAGTCAACTGTAAAATGTATTTCAACGTACCCTATTCCTGTTTCAATGAATAAATGTATCTGGTTCATAGAACTTCTGGGGAATACAAAGTAGTATGCAATTCTGTTTTTCCACAAGTAACTTGAATTCATTATTCATAGAATAAAGAATGTCTCCATTTACCCATTCGGGAAATGGGTAAACTGGAAGTAATTTTTATTCTTTATAGTAAAAGCTATTGCATCAAAGTACTTTCTTACAATAGAGTGTAGTAATCAATAAAAGGCTTCAGCTTAAAAGCAAATGATATATAATGAAAATTAAGAAAATTTAAATCTTAATCATCCCAAGATTGTTGGAGTACAGAGTAACAGGTAATAGATATTTATTTTTAGGAATGCTCGTGCACTCTAATTGCCACTGATTTCATGGAGACAGGCATTTCTGAATACCTCACTAGAAGTCTATCCACCTGAAAATACATACCACAAGAAGATCATTAAATAAAAATATTTCTCGCTGGTGCAATCCAAGCTTCTGAGGTTTATTTGGATCTGGAACTTCAAACAGCCTACAGTAGCAAACAAGCCTCCGGTGGGGCAGAGAGAGGACCTAAGATAATACAAAAGTTCATGGTTAATATAGCAATATTTAGCCAAGAAAGAACAACTTTCAAACCCAGAGTCTTTTTTTGAATACTTCAAATATTTTTACCTCTAAGCCCATTAGACTTTCTCATCAAAGGACCAACAACAGAAAAATATTTATATGCCACAAACTTGCATGACGTTCAAACTTCATCAAAGTTCTTATATAAAATATTCTCTAACAGCTTGCATTCCTGTATATGGATGCCAGTGAAAGTTTTACTGGCGATAAGAGTTTTACTTTGTGAAATGATAAAACCTTGAAAGAACTTAAGATTAAGCAAGTGGGAGCTCAAAGCAAAGGATGTTTGCTTTCCTGAGCATTTTTACATATTTTTATTAGAAGAAAGGATGCAAAGCAACTTTAGTTTTTGTGAGATGAGTACGCTAGTGTTGTAGAATACTTTTTGTCAGCCACTGAGTTAATTCAATTTGTTCATTCCCCAATACTAAGGAAATGGTGACATCAGGAAAAAGTAAATGCATTTTCAGTCTGGCTTATTTTCTCGTGCCCAAGAAGACCAAGGATAATTTCCATTTTCTTATTTGAAACATCTGCTGAATCTATCTCTGAAGCTGCTATTTTCAGCCTAGTAAGACTTAATTTCTTTCAAATGCAAACGATGGTATCTTGTCAACAATACTAAAAGAAATCCTTTAAACTTTAAAAATTTGAAGTAGAGAATATTCTTTGATAAGTAGACCTATATTTCATTTATATATTATGTTTCTTTGTAATTCCTGATTCTGCATGGGAATTACAAGATTTATTAGGCAAACCGAAACAGTCAAAGACTGTTAATGCTGCTTCTTCCTCTATGTGAGTGGCGGAAGGGGAGGGGGGGCGGGAAGAGGGAGAAAAAGTGTTTAGGATTCACTATCTGCCCTTGTTCCTGGTTGGTATCAAGTCATTGGGTGAGATTTCAGTTTTTCCCCCAAATCCAATGATAACTATACTAATGACAGATAAAATGCTAATAGCATTTAATTTATCTATGGCATTAGCTTAATTACCCTCCCTGAACTTGCAAGGAGAAGGCATTTAAGAAAAAATCTGACATGTTCTAAAGGAGCCAGTGTGGTGAAGAGTGCTGAATTCCTATTTTCAGGCAGTTCTGGTAACTGAACAGCTTACATGGGTTCTCAGTGAAAAACAGCAGGAATAAATGTTGCGTGTTCTCATTCTCTCCTACCTCCAGACTTAGTTTCCCTAGCACATGGCAGTTTAAGATTTGCTACAGCGAGATAACAAAATCCAGTAGTCACTGAGCCTATGAACTTGGAAATAACTGTAGTGAGCTCCGGTATTGCAATTTAACTATAGACAATGCTTTCACTCATAGCAATAGATGATCCGGTAAGATTCCATTCCACTATATTTTATAAAGGTCACATCTTTCAGTTTGTCTTTACAGTCCAGTGGTACTGCTAGACATGCATCTATGAAAAAATGACAGGTACTTCGCTTAGGAATATGAAGCTGGCTTTGCATGATTTTAATTGTTTACACCCAAAAAGCAAGAAATAAAAGACTGAAAAAACAAACGAAAGTTTAAAGTTCCTTCTCTGCATTGTCCTGAGTTAAGATGCTAATGCACAGTGCAGCTATAATTGAGAAAAGAGAAAAAAAAATCATTAGGATCAAATTTGTATAAGGTAATCAGACTTCAGAGCACTATGTGCACTCCTCTGCTATGAAGTGGTTTCTTTGTTCAAAACTACTAGCAATAATATTATCATGAAACTAAAGTAGTAACACTGCATTAGAAGAATAGTTTTAGGCTTATTATTGAATATGCCTATAACTTAAATCGGGAATCACTGTTTTCTATGTTCATCTACCTTTCAGAAGAGAACTGTTAAATTAACTGGCAATATCTTTCTTGAGTATCATTCAATAATGAAATGGACCAGAAAGAATAAACACACCAGGGCCCAGGCGGAAATGTGAGCTGCAACTGTAATTTTACTTATTTGTTTTTTTCTTTACTGGCTGTCTAATTTCTACAGTGATAATAGCATTTGAAACGCATGAGAAGTGTATTAAAAAAGGTCTAGAAAACTCCTGGCAATAAATTAAGCAGTCTCTGGGAAATGTTTTTAAGAAAAATATTTATCCTTTGGAGAGTTATTACTACAACAGTAGGAAAATTTTGCTTGAAAGAAGCCCAATTTTTTAAAAAGTTAAAATGTAATAGAATGCATTATTGCCAGTTTAAGAAAAAGCTGCCAGTTAAAATGACTACAGATTTTGAAGGAGTATGAGAGAAATACCTACACAACCAAGTCCATGATGCAGAGATCCAATCTACAGTAGAAAGACATATATAAGTTCGTTAAACTTCAGAGAAACACAGTACTGTATCATAGCAAGTAAATACGTCACGGTCTTACTATGACTAAATGCCTATAAAGTAAAAACAAATATTTCTATCAATAAAGACTGTTGGCTGTTTCCTCAATTTTCTTTCACACAATTAAAAAGTCTCTCAACTGAAGAATCCTTGAACCTCGGACTCCATTGAGGGCATTGTTTTCTTAATCCCATTTAATTTACAAGGTCAGGATTAGTTTTAGGATTTGAATTGCCACATGCCCGAATAAAAAAAGAATGATGAAAAAAAACATTTCCTGCAGAAGCCTATATATAAACCTAAATCCCCAAACAATTACAGAAAATAAGTTTCATACGAAAGCATAAGTGACTGTCAAATACTGACTTTAAAATATTTATTTCCCTTCTCCTCAAAAACATGTAAAAGCTTTTATTAAGGAAATTTTACTTTCTCTCTCCTCTGCTTCTTCCAGGAGACCTCCTCAATATTTCCTTACTGGGAAACAGAAGTAAATTAGATTTTTTTTTTTAATTTTTTTTTTATTTGGTGGTCCCTCATTCCCTTCTCCCTCTCCCCGCATTGAGGCTTGTCTGAGAAGAGATTACAATTCAAAGCTCTTTAAAAGCTCTTTAATTGAAGATTAATTTATATAGCAAAGTATTTCAGGATTTTTCTAACAACAAAGCAAGAGCTATCTTTGGATGCTCAAATCCAGCATTAGAATCCCTGGGACATGATTTCCAGATAAGTTCCAAGACAAAATGACACAGTCTCCCCTTACAAATACCAGTTCATAGAGCTAGCTGCAAAGCTGAGAAAGACGCTGATGTGAAAAGAAGTTCACTATTACTCTTGCAAATTATGAAGCCATAACTGACAGTGTAAATGTTGAAATACAATTCTCAACAACATCACTTCAACATAACACTTCAATTCTCTTTAAGCAAACACGAGAACTGTCTAAAATGCAGATATTTCAGTGTAATTTTAGAATTGTAAAGCTTCACATAGAGAAAAGAGTTTAAGACTCATAACATCATCACTCATGAATACCAGACTGCAACAACAAAATTCATCTGCACTGTAAATACTCCAAAACTAAAACCAGCCTTATAGCTAATTATTATTTTGACAGTTTCTGCCTTTTGCCATTTATCAACCAATTTATACTTCTAAGCAATGCACTTCTGTATTGTTCTATACTGTACATTGCCCTGCATCTCCTTAGTAACTGACAGGCAGCACAAAATGAACTTACCGGTTTCTTTCCTACTATGAGTTTTTCAACCTTCTGGACTTGGGATACATGATCCTCATTCGTCTTCAGTTCCCGTTTGCGGATTCGCTCATAGATCCCAATCAGCATTTCTCGTGGGATATCCTCACCATCATCCACACCTGCAGAAGCCAACAGTTTCTATTATTAATCTGGCTCTGAATGATCTAACAAATACTGTTACTTCTCAGCAGTGTAGGCTTCTCAGCAAGGAGAGGATAAAAACATGGGCAATCTTTGTTTCCCCTGCTAACAGTAATGCCAACGTTGCCTAAGACTGCTGGTGTACTTGCTTATGCTGTTTTGTTTTACAGCTGCCAGTACTCTGTCAGCTAACACCTCCTATGCTGTCCTTGAGCCTGCCTTACCAAAGCAGCAGATGTTACCTTACTCATTTCTGAAGTACTGATTTTTGTCCAAAAGCTTGCTGCCCCCAATACGCCAAGACATTGATGGAAATTACACAGGTTTGTTTTTTTGTTTTAAAACTTTAATCTAAAACTAAGCCATAAAAAAGCTAATGTCCTATGTAAATTCTTTTTTCTTTTTAAGTTTCCTCTGTTTGGTATCAAAGCTCAAATGAGTTAATTAACCCTTTAGACACTAAAATCTTTGTATGACTTCCTCCTAGAAATATACCACTGTGAGGAAACAGAAGAACTATTCCATTTTGCCTCTGTCCCAGTATTACTCAAGACTGCCCATAAAATAATTTCCTACTCAGGAACCTTGTGAACACCCAGTAAAATTAATTTAACCAATATTTCCTGTATGATTTCAAAAACAATTAATTTACTCTGGAAAAACAAATCAACAAAATAGCCTAGTTACGGTATTACCGTTTAGCACTGTGAGATTATCATTGGCATGTCAGTATTTTAACAAATGCCACAGTGTCTTGAATACTTGATCCTGAATTTTTAATAGCAGTGGAAGGAATCTAATTTCAGTAAGTGACTTAAACCTGCATTTCCTGGGGAGAGGAAGATGCATGTCTATTTTAAAGCAATAAACTCTTATCTCCCATTCAGAAGCCAAAATAGAATATTTTGTCACCCAGTAGAACAACTGCTCATGTAAAAAATTCTGTGATAAAATACAGTTTCTTTGCAACTAGAAGCAAACCTAACAGCCTCTGTTTTGTTCCGCACCAGGCAAGTCTTCCACAGACCGCCCTTTGCAATCCAGTCTTCAAAGTTAGAGGCAAGGTAGCCTGTTATAAAAATGCCTACAATAATAAAAAATTGCTGGCATTCAGGCTAGAGCTCAGAGAGAATGTACTGTATTTAATACAACAAATATAACTGTAGTATTATGCTAAGAGATGAGTATCAGGCATTTTTTAAGCTTTGTGCACTTAGCGACAAAATCTCAACAGTAACTTAAATTTTGCTAAGCTAAAACATCTGCTAAGCATAGATCATTCATTGCTGTCTTATATAAATATCTCAGGGGATAAAATCACCAAATGGGACTTTCATTTTCAAGATCTGAAATTCCAGAACACCACAAGTATTTTGTTTTCACTAGTACTAAAATGAAAGTACCACATGCACACATGAATACAAACTGCCATGCATCTGAGATGTGCTACTCTTTATATTAAGCAACTTGATTCTGTCTTTCTGTCATTCAGCCCACTTTTAGATATCACTGAGAAAATGGCTGTTAAAAAATATGTCAGTACTTGCTGGTGCCTGCAGTAGCAGGCCTATTCTGCTACCATGCTGCTACATCCATTGTTGCCAAAAGAAGAGAGACACTGCACTAAGTTGTGCTTATTCTGTGCTCAAAAGCAGGGGGAGGAGGAGGAGAGGGTTGCATGACTGAGCAGGCAATTTTCCTGGCCTTTGCACAAACTCATAGTAATGGAACGATAGTAAAAGCTGCTTTTTCCCTATGGGCACAAACTACCGTAAAGGAAAAAAAGGAATGGGGACTTCAGCCTCATTTTATTTAACATCCGAGTGCTCCTCTGTGATAAAAGGTAAATGCTGTCTGATCCATTCTTCCTTGAGTGCCCAGGAACAACAGGAGGATTCATCTTCTCATGCACGATCTTCCTCCTCAGCTCTACAGTGACCACTGCCTGTTAGGCAGAGCTGAGCACTGGCTGAGCCGATACTTCATAAAAACTTGTTCTTTTTCACCAGAAAGAACCAGGATAGAAAGATCTGAGATATAGATTTGAAAAAATATCCGTATTTTTTTGGCAATCTAATTGCAAGCTTAGGTGGGTCACAGCCTGGAAAATAGTTTCCGGATCAGAAAATATACCAATGAAGAAAACTAAATGAAATTTCTGTGCTATTTACCATGTACCTTTCAGGAAGGTTTTGGAGTTGGGATTTTTTTCCCCACCAAGAATTTAAATCCTTAGTTTATTTCCAGAAGTTCTCATCATGGCACAGTGATTTCTGTTCCTTAATATATAAGCATATATGGGAATAAAAGGACCTGACAATACATTCACTCAAGAAAGACAAGATAAAAGTAACAAAATACTACATGCTGAATTCTGCTTTCACTATTCCAGAAATAACTAAAGCCTGTAAAAATCACAGTAGTTTTAAGTCAGGTGAAATCAGAATCAAGTGCCCTCTATTTTGTCTTTTTCCCAGAAGATACACCATGTCCCTCCAATGGCAGTTACAGGGAAAAGCTTTCATGATCGTTAAGAATTTGCTTACCCCTTAGATTCTTGACAAAATCTTCTAGCTTCATTTTGCGTTCTGGTTTCACATTTGGGCTGTACATATCTGTGTTTAACAGTATGATGGCAAAAGCTAGAATGAAGATGGTATCAGGATTTCTAAATTGTCTCACAACACCTGGATTGCAGATACAGTATCGTTGGCTGTAAAAAAGCAAAGAGGGAAAGCTGTCAGAGCTATGAATTACTATTCTAATTCCACCAAATAAACCAACTGCTACATTCCAGAGGCTGAGCAAGCTATTATTCATGTTCCACACATATATTTAGCTTTCTGTCCACATATTTTCATAAGTCAATACTAGAATGTGGAAGGCTTTTGTTTTCTACTACCGTTGTAACTTCACTTCTTAGTACAGATTCTGAGCTACAATAACTTCAGCATTTCTTTTTTACCCATTGACACCAGGTAAGAACACAACATTGATTTTAGCTTATTGCCGCATGATGATTTATATCTCATCCTGCCCTGGATAAAGTACACTTGTGTTAGTATTAGTAAGTTAATGCTCTTGATTCTACTACTGTTGAAATGCTTAATGAAAGGTTGAGAGCATATATACTCTAAAATGTAAATGGTCTTGTAATTCCACTCATATAAATTATTATATCCAAATACATTGTTAAAGACATTAAAAAATCCTTGAATATCTTTTCAACTGATGCCAGAAAGAACTTCTAATTGAGGAACCTCGCTACATTAATACAAATGACATACGTGAACAGCACCAGCAAATAAAACTTCCTATTTCATACTTGGCAAAACCACTGCAAACGACATGCTGTATTTGAAACTGTATGTGGCTCACAAGGACACTGCAAATAAGCAGGGAAGTAACTTAGATGCTCAACTTCCCCAGTTCTCCAGTTTGACCATTAGACACCAGCAGGTTTCTGGTGACTGAGTAATTTATTTCAGCATCATACCTAAAAGCTTCAATGAGCCGTTCTACTTTCTGGGCTTCTCCTTGAACACGGATATGAGCCTGAAATTTCCTGAGTGCTTCATCCAGTTCCATTGTTGAGAAGTCCATCTCATCCACAACGCAGCTAGGATAAAAACATATTGCCATTGTGTCTTTGAATTTCTAACAATGCAGTACCAAAGGTAAGATTTTGAGACCAATAAAACCTTTCAATTTTCCATCTCTTGTAGAGATTCATGGAGTTTTTTGAAACATTCAGCACAAATTGCAATAATTGTAGGTAAGCTGTGAAGGAAGGATTGCAAATAATGGATCAATGAGAATGTGTACATGTAAGCAGGCCCTTATTTTTTTTTAAGAGAAGAGCTGCTGGAATGACCAATGTCTGACAAATGTAAGTGACATGCTATTGCCAAGAATAATTACTGGTTTTGTGCTTCCAAGGCCAATCAATTATTACTGTGCCTATAATAATAATAATAATAAATAGTTTATACTGCTCAAAATATCAAGCAAGCACAATAATCTGTACAAAATGGCTCTGTGTCTAGGAATGTTCTTACACATGGAGAAAAAAAAATGATCTTGTTTGGATACTCTCTTATATTACTGTAATTCTCATCTCCCCACCACTTGCCATGTCTTTCAGTTAACATTTATGGAGAAATAATTACTTTCTTGATCTGAAAATGTAGTGCTGACAAAAAATAAAAAAAGGTACCAGTTTAATGTAATCAACAATGTGAACTATGTCATTCTAATACTATCTTTAAAGACTACTTTAAAATCAGAAGCTTATAAATTTCCTTTCTTTAAACTTAGCTCTCAGTTTTTAAATAACCAGATACGAATCACTGCAAGTAACAGCACTGTAATGCCGAAACCACAGAAAGGAGGCACAATTTTAAAAGCCTTTTCTTAAATGTATAGCTGTACAATGATAGAGTAGCTCACGTTTTTCTTCTAGTAACATTGTAGCTAACATAGGTTAATACCAAAGCAATTTGTTCACTTTGCCTTGAGTATTTTTCCCTTTATGCAGAAGTGCAAGGAAACAAACAAACAGGCTTGGCATTTCTCACACCTTTTCCAATCCACACCTAAAAACCTACTATCCGTTCTGCAATAATGTTCACAGTCTTCCCACCTATTGTAAGTTCTGCAACACTTTCAAAAGCTCTTTTCTCCTTCAAAGGTGTAAAGCACATGTGCAGACAAGCTGGAGTCAAAATGAAGTAATTAGAGCAATTAAGGACCTCCAGAAACATGCTGGCCAACAACATAATGGGGAGGGGTCTTTAACAATCTTTTATATGAACCCTGGAGACAGCAGATATACCACCATGGTCAATGTTCTCAACTAGAAGCAGTACTTTTCTGGAAATATTTAGTAAAAAAACCTTTTCTAGTGGCTATGTAATGACAAAAAAGGGAACAAGTTATTTTAGCTAGGTCATTACAGCACATGAAAACATGAAAGTAAGATCAGGCACACTTGTTCCATTTTTGTTAACAATAATTAACAAAACGATAATCCTTGATAGTAATACCACGATCATAATGATAAAGAGAACATGATTAAATGGACTTCAGTCACTGCAGGAGAACTTGCGCACGTACATACTCTAGGTGAGTAAGCCTGTGCTGAGCGATCACATCTTCACTATTACAGTTACATGTCCCAGGCAGGTAAAAGCAAGAAGCAGCTAGGCTTCACCACTTCTAGGTAGGCAGATAATTGAAACTTCTTCCAGGGAACTAGCCCCTGCTTACAACCTTTCTACAACAGTTAGGCAAGAAGAGTGGAACATACCATTTGCTGGGTCGGTGCAGCTACAGCTGCCTTGATTCTCTACTGTGGCACTTGCCTGTACTCTTGCACGTAACTATGAAGTGTAATGAACTGAAATGACGGAGTCCTGTACACAGCAACAGAACATCATGCTTCCCCCCTCACTTTTAAGAGTGATCTTTATGATGGTTTAGTTTTATTCTTTCTTTGAGTGACTGCACTTTTGCGTGCTAAGGCAAAATACATTTAGACACAGTAGAAGGTCAGGTCCTCAGCTACACCTCTATTATACCTAGCACTCCCTAGTCAGGCAGAGAGAGAAAAGCTGAGGCTCGCTGCAGAACAGCAGTGTTTCGGGAAGCGTGTCTGATGTGCCCCAAATGCTGGCCAGGGCAACAACATCAATGCCAGCTATGCCAGCCCCACACCACCCAAACAATGCCTTTACAGTTGAGCTACCACCAGGTAGCAACTACAGTAGGCCAAGAATGCAGCTCTTCGTAAAAAATTTAGGCTACTTTCTTGAATATTTTCTAAGCTCCAGTGAAGAGAGGATTTCAAACAGTTAAAACACCCTAATCTACAGGATCTGGGAAACTTGACCACAAATCAAAGCAAGTCACTTGAAATTAAATTGTGTAACAGAAAAAGGATCAACTGTTAAAATATCTTTTCTATGCAACAACCTGGAGTTGTTATCAGTTTGACAAAATCTACCTCCAATCTGTAAATGTGATATTTAAGATGAAATGCTATTCTATGGTCTTTTTAAGACAAAATACATTATTCCTATTTGCAAGCAAGGTTCAGAACACTACCACGAGAACTGCGCTGCTTACAGGGTGTTCCTGGCCCCAAAGCATAGACGAAACAGCTTTCTTAAGAATAGATTGATTTCAATAAAAGGACTGTTGTGGGGTTGTAGGTAGGTGATTATGACCATACTTTCAAGAACTCACCTCATCACAGCTGACTTAGCAGACACACTCCTAGGTACCCATATTCTGCTAGTCTGTTTGTTCAAGATCACAAAACGCATCACAGAATCATAGAATGGCCTGGGTTGGAAGGGACCATCAAAGGCCATCTAGTCCAACCCCCCTGCGGTGAGCAGGGACACCTTCAACTAGA
>JAVKLA010000036.1:1973389-1991339 GCA_034782735.1 Sagittarius serpentarius | reverse complement strand
TGCTCACCGCAGGGGGGTTGGACTAGATGGCCTTTGATGGTCCCTTCCAACCCAAGCCATTCTATGATTCTATGACTTACTGGTACAGCCAGTCTTACTGCAAAACAAACACATTACACGAGCACTGATACCAGTCTCTTCTCTCATTCCTATTGCTGGTTTAGGACTTCCTGACAAAATGACTAGGAGAAAAAGTGGCTTTTATTGTTTTGTGTTTGTGGGGTTTTTTGGTTTGTTTGTTTGTTTGTTTGTTTTGTGGTGGTTTGGTTTGTGGTTTTTGTTTGGTTTTGGTTTTGCTTGTTTTTTTTTTTTTTTTTTTAAATCCAGTCAAGCTCCCCCCATAGCTGCACAATCAGTTGTACTAACCAAGCCACAGTGTGGATAATGTGCCTGTGTCCACACTGGCCAACAGAAGAAGAGAACAGCAAGCACTGCTTCAGAAAGAAACATTCATCAAACCCACAGTACAAAGGTGTATAAAGCCTTCCCTATTTCTGACTTGCTAAACATGTAAAGCTTACAAGCATCCAAAACCACATTAAATCTTTGTATTTCCTTTTAGATGCTCAGGCAATAACAGAGCTGTAAAATGGAAGCATTAATAAACAAAAGAACACAGGAAGCAGCTTGCCCAATTCTAGATTTCCAATACCTGGCAATACCAAAAGTATCTTTTGAGGTAAGCTAGGGATTTATTCACACAATGTAAATATCCACAAACGTACTGTTCTTACAGCCATCTGAGACAAGGGGGATAAAGCTAGCCTGACTGAAAATGAGAAGTTTGGTGAAACATCTAGAAAGAACTTCAGTATTTCTGAAGGCACATCTATGCTTTTTGGTTTCTTGTCTACATTTAGACACACACATGCACACTACACTGACAGAGTCTAGAAAACAAGCAAACCAGAACTACAAACATTTCTTAAGAGGCTGTCAACACTGTGAACAGAAACAGTTCACAGACGTGCTGCTGCCAAAGAAATCTTTTCATGTTGGGGGTGGAGAATTTAGTGCAACTATGATGCTAGCCCTCTGTTTAAAAAAAAAAATAAAAATAAAAAAAAAAATCTTCCTTGCCTCTGATACTAGACATCCCATTTTGAAAATATTTACAGTTGTCACAAAATTAAGCATTAGTTTAACATTGAAATCCAGTGATGGCTTTTTTCATAGCAAGAATATAAGACTTTTCTTCGAACCATTTAAGAAGTTAAATATTTTTAAATAGCCAAGTTGGCAATAACAAGCTAGTTGAACATTCTCCTTAGTCTGGCAGACAGCTAAATTTGGTTTCTATGGTTGTACTTCTTCCTTCACGTTTGCTGAATAACCTACTGCTCCTGCAATGAAGCTAACAGAATCGCTATGTCTATTTTAAACCTTCTGGGACAGAAGGAAAAACCCAGTATCCTTAAAATACTACCAAAACTAGTTGTCAGAGCTCACTCCACTATGCAGCAAGACAGGAAGGAGACTGAAAAGAAGAAAATTAGAGAAACTGACAGGGAAGCCTGAGCTGTGTCTTTCTCATGTTACACAACCATTTAATGAAGAGAAAGAAGAACTAGGTGTAAATTTCACCTTCTAGTAATTACAAGAAAGAGTCCCTGGGTCAGGAAAATAAGCCAAGAAACAGCATTTATCACAGCTTCTCTGCATCTCGTGGAAACATTATTCAAATATCTCGTTATTCACATTATTTGGGCAGGAGCCCTACAGTTTCCCCCACAGTGGGGATGACTTCTCCTCACCACATGACATATGTTAATTTTCTCAGATTCATTCAAGACCAAACCAAAAAACCATCACCACAGATGTGAAGGTCACAGCTTACTCTCACTTGCACCAAATTACCGAGAGTAACCTCCATTCAGTGAAAGTTAATTTATACTCATGTCACTAACAAAAGAATTTACTAGGAAGTGATCTCAGTGCCCAGTTCTGTTTGGTGGGGGAGCAAAATAAAGAGAGGAAACTCTGTAGATATGTTTTCATAAAATTGGGTAACTGACCTAAACAGTTCCACCATTACTTTCTGTCTTATCAATCAGTTTCTTTAGGTCACCATTTCCCGGTAAAGTGCTAGGAAATTATACATTAAACATTATTACTGCTACTGAATGTTTAGGCTTGTCTGAAAACTACCACCTGAATCAGACCTGATTACAAAACCATAAGAAGTGTATAAAAGACAGCTGAAGGGTCCAAGCAGAAAGTCTGGGTTATTCTAATAAAGGAGGAAAAACAGAGTTTAAAGCTATTTCAGAAATAGGATTTTTCAGGACGAGAAGCATCAGCCTTGAGGAACAAAGCAGTGAGCACAGTGAAGAGAATTGTAAGGCACACCCCAAGCAGTTGCAATGCAGTAGCTGGACATGTCCTTGCTAGTACAAACAATCCTGAGTCATCATGCTATAGCAGTTTTTGTAGCTCCTCATTATTCCCTCTCTTGGCAGTGGACAGCCTGCTTTTTTTCCCCCGCTCCTTCCTTCCTCGCAAAAGAAGGAAATATTTTAGTTAAATAAATGGACGAAAGCACTCTATGAGGATTTTCTCACGTCCTCTGACCCCATTGCATCTCTGCCCTTCTCAAAGAGTAGGGAAAAGAGTTTGTAGCTGCCAGCAGAGCAAAATATACTCCACTTTGAGACAAGATAAATGAAAAACCTGCCAGCTCTCTCAGAACTATTTGCCAGGGCTGAATATTGCTTTCATGTTTATGCAACGGTAGTCAGGAATGAGACATTAAGATGACTATGTCCTTGAAATTGAGGAACAGTCCCTGTCTTGATGTTTTCTAGTGTCCCTGCCCTAAATTCTCTTTCCACACCCTCACCCCAGTTACAGATAACAGAAGCACTTCAGCTTCAATTTCTGCAACTCTGCTGACTAGAAATGGGAAAGAGTGACAATCACACTTACTTTAATGGGGATACATTTCAGATTGGCAATGCAAAAATACTGTTTAAAGGTCTCCAGATTTTTCATTTACAGACCCACCAAGCCCCAGTTCAGTAGAGATGTGAATTGTTAAACAAGGGGAAAGAGTCGGTGCCCCCTTCTCTTTTCCTTAACTCTTCTTCCAAGAGTTCCTATGCAGCCTTCCCAACTCCCTATTCAAACTGTCCTCCGTATGCCTGCAAAGGCAGCTGGTCACATTTTTCACCCTCAAAATTTGGTCACTTGAGATTTGGGGGCAAGGAGGGAGGAATTAAAATTCTGGCATCCAGAGTCATATCAGATGCTCGTCTGGGAGCTGCTCACCCAGTCAAATTCCTCCATTCATGGGGTCATTTTCTAATATCCAACTGTATCCTGAGCATGCACCCAGGCATTGTTAGAGCAAACCAGTTACGGATTCCTGGCACGTAGCAGTGGGTAGCAGCAGGAGTGAGACGTGTGCCCAGAATGTTTAAGGGCAGGCGGAGCTGGCAGCAGAGGATGAGGTAATGGCTCTTTCACGGTTCCAGGGACACTCACACATAGTTACTGCTGGTCACAGTGCAGCCTTTCAAAAGCTAGATTTGCTTTCAACATTTGGTAAAGTTTATACTCCCTTTTAACGGCAATAAAGGGAATCCTTGTGCCCATATTTGAAACCGGCGCTTAAATAATCTATTGGTTGAATCCACAGTTATACATTTCAGCTGTTTTTTATGGGCAGGACATAATGTATGCTAATGAAAGCACCCATTTTGGAAAAAAAGGAGGGAAAATGGATCCCCGGGGAGAAAAGATAAAACACGCATAGAACAAAGCTAAGCACACAGAGCTTTTTTTTCTTTGGATGTTCTCACTTAGGGCTAAATGTTTTTAGAAATAATGAGAGTCATACCAAGAACATTCTTCTTTTCTTACTAACTCCTCGGCATGTTAGAGGACAAGCTACACGGAGTGCTTTGATTTTAATTTTTGTTGGAACTGTCTGTGGCTGAATAATCTGTGGTCCAGATGTCGTAACAACAGTAAAGTCCCTCTCAGCATATACATGAGGGTGGCAAATGGCTCTGTTGCAAAATCCTGAACAAGCCTCTTGTCTCCCCTTTCCTCTTGCTATTGAATAATTAAAAAACCCACAGAAGATACACAATTTGCAAAGGTACTGGAGATCAGCTGACAAAAGAAAGTAATTAGTTCAAAGGTAAAGAGAACCAACTTAGTTTGATTTACGCCTTCTCCCTCCTACTCAATCTGCACTTCCAAAGTCTAAAAACATTAGAAATGTTTCCAGTAAGCTTTCAACTTAAAATTCTACGGGGGACAGTCTAAAAGTGCCTGTTTTCAGACCAGATATTAGAATGCTGAATGGATGCCATGAGACCTGACTAAAAGCAACTAAGTAAAAGCAATACAGAAAGTACGTTCAGGCATGTGATTGGTGTAAATGGAGGAACATCAGATTAGTACACTCATTACAATATTTAAACTAATGGCTACTTGCGAAACTTTAAAAAAATTAATACAACTAGCAACTTCTAAGGGTTTCAAGTGGAGAAAAAGTTTGCAGTACTTTCTGAATGTAACAGCACTTAGAAATCCAAATTACCTTCAATCTCTACCTACATGTAAATGATGGAAACCATATACCTCTGTCAAACAGTTAAAGCTGCTTTCATGGAAAATGAAAAATGTGCCTTCTTGCAAATATTATTATTGTTGTGTGCCTCAGATTTCCAACAAGAATTTCTTTAGAAATTGTAATTTGCAATTTTGTATTTGGTATAATCCCACCAGCACTCAGCAAATTCCTCTCATATCTGCTTAGTAAAATAAAGGAATACAACATTCCAAGGAATCTAGACATGTTTAAAAAAGTCTGCTCCTGGAATTAGTATCCAATTCATATCAATAGTGATTTTTAAATTTTGAATAAAATCATCCCCATAATGCAATACACGAAGCCAGTAGGGCTTTCAGGGCTTACAGGTCAAAAGATGATAGATCACTGCATAATGCAAACAGATACTCATTCTTTTTTAGTTCTGTCAATAAATCCTTTGAGAGAACTTTGGAATAGTGGGAACCTTGATAATAGCCTGTTATAAAGGAAGCTACAGAAAACTCTTCGAAATAGCACACTGTAATGGACTGAGGACACATCGGGAACAGTTTTCCATCTGTCACTACCCCTTCCAGAAAGTAAAAGAGGACAAAAAAGGGGGCTGAGGGGCAAAGGGCATCTGGGAAAACTTACTGTAAAAACATTTACAGCCTAGAGTCTGTTCTAGCAACATAAAGTGGTGTTATGTTCATTTACCTCCAAGATACACATGTAAGGTTAGGCCTTAAAGCCTTCAACAAAACACTACAAAAAAAGAGCCTTCAACAAAATTGAATTGAAATGCCACAGCATAAAAAGCAGAGCAGCATGGTGGAAATGGCCCACAAGCTGCACTTCACAGCCTCTCTTCACTGACAATGTCAGAAATTGGCACTGGCACCAGCAGCAGCAAGACTGGCTCCCGTGGCAAGAAATCGCAATGCCATAGGAACACTGCCAGATGAGAGGACATTTAACAGTGTCTTCCAATAGCTGGTATCCTGAAGGAGATACTAAATATGACTCTAATCTCTGCTAGATTAACAAATGAGTCCGAGAAATGCAAACGTTGTCGCGGTCGAGACGGACAAAACGACAAGACAACAAATCTTGGTGCTCGTTCCTGTTTGTTCTCTCAAGGGCAGACTGGAATCTTCTCAAGGTCACAGTCGTCCTGTCCAAGGGCCTCAGTCCAGCTGAGGTCCCCCACAAAACGTATCTCCCATATTTTATAATACTAGGCACAGCTGCACTGGATTTTCAAACCATTTGTTTTTCAAACCATTTGTTGTCCAAGTTTTGTTGAAAATACTTTATTACTACAGAAAGTGTTTGTACACCCTGCCCAAGAGAATGCTGAATAATCACTACACTGTACTCTACTTGGCATGGACCAGTTGGGTGTGTCACTGCAGTCTGAGGTGACAGTAATTGAGAGCAGTGTTATCAACAAACATACCTGGTAGACACAAATACTTGGCAAGGAGCCAGAGTTACTGCCACCATAATGGTGGCACAAGAGAAGGGAATATGGCAATATACTTTGCTCTGCACAGAATTACAGTCTGCTACTACTGACTGCAAAGTTGACTCAAGGGCAGGACATGTTTCCTCAGACTACTGAGGTTAAACCATTTGGTCCTATTTAATCTGTTAGAACCATCAGTGCACCAGTAGCAGAATGGAACCTGAAAATCCTACCAGATTGGGCTGCAATAACTGGTAAACCTGGTATTTCCAGCCTGCAGTCAAAACAAACGTGAGAATAAAAATCACAGCCCTTTTTACTTTTTTTTTTTTTTTTAAAGCAGCAGTCAAAAGGCCTCTTGAAGCCCTGTTTATAAGCAAACCAGTCTCAAAGGCTGGATTTGCATTGGCAGGGTTTGGAGCCTGCAAAATAAACCTTTCTAGGTAGTGTTTTCCTTCTGCGTATAAGGGAGGAATGGTTTCTAGTGTAATTTCTCCCAGACTACATCCCTTTCAAACTGCACTGAAGAAAATGCCTAATTCAACACAGCTGGCCTCACCAAGCTTCCCTGGGAGCCCTTGCACTCTGGGCATGCAGCTGCAATCCTTCCTTTAGGAAGGCAAGGAATAGTAACACACAATCTGACAGCCTATTGACAGGGTGAAATCACTACTGCCATTCAAAAACAGGAGAAGTTACAGAAGCTGTTACTTAGTTGCAATTTCTTTGGCAGAAGTCACTCCATTTGGGCGATACTTTCTGTTCTAGTATAGCGGATACCACAAAACAGCGTTAAAAAAGTATACTTCTTTAATCAACACTAAGGTTCCAAATTGAGTGTCGAGTTACAGTTTGAAACAAATTCTATGATCAAGTGACAAAACTCCTAGAAAAATGTTTTTCAATTACCTATAGGTTCCTTCTCTACTGTCCTGTGTTCTCCATCCTCCAAGGACCTTTGTGCTACTCGTGTTTTGCATATAATAGTGATTAAGTGAACTAGACCACCAGTTGTGCTCAACTTTTACTCCACCCATAACTGGCTATTCTAACAAAGGGCCTCTGGTAAGACAACTGCACTTTGGCTTCTGAAAATTATTATTGTAATAGGAAAGCCAGAAAAATTATAAAGCATCTGTTGACATTTCAACTGTGAGGACAGTGACTTTCCATGCTTTTAAAAACGTCATTCTTTAAACACTCCTAGTGAACAAAGAAGGAGTATTTACTCTACTACAACTCATGCACTTCTTTAAGGTTCTAAATTCTTTGCATTGCAGCCAAGCTTCATGTACCAGAAAGAAATGGCATGATTATTTGTTAATTGAGGTTTGGGATCTTAATTTGCAAGGAAGATTTCAAAGATGCAACGAAATTAAGATGAGTTTCTTGTAAAAGACATCCCTAAAATTTCCTCTGGTGGATGCAAACATTTGGAAAAAAACTTGACTTCTTGTAATAGGTAACTTCAAAGCCACTTCTTTCAGTTCTGCGCACAGTCCTTCCGCATGGGTGGAGCACACATCCTCTCAGGAGCTTGCTGCCAAGACTAGTGGTGCTCCCTCACTTTATGATCATAAACGTGTCACGGAAGATCACGTGGCCAAAAGACATCCAAAGGATTCTGCTGCATTGACTTGAACACTGGAGGGTAGACTAAAAAATGTATCCCATCACATTGTGAGTGTACATCTGGTCACACGACAGGAAGCACAAGCAGTTTGCAATACAGGACTGAACGCGTAGGCAGACCCTTGCTCATATGAGATGCCGGGCAGTTGCATTTTTGCCACGTCATGAGAGAGAGAAACTGCGAAGACAGGACTGATTTGCAGAAAGCCCATCTGACCTGCAGACCCCCTTCCTGGCCCATGTCTAGCCGGGTTCCGCAATCCTCTTTTATGCTGTTCTGCAAGTGAAATAGCAGCCCCCGCCAAGGAAACTGACATCTAGACTGCGGCTTTCTTTTCAAAAAACGTCTGGACACACAAGATGCTATGACATACTTCATGTGCTGAGAACAATGAGCATAATGCTCAGAAGTTAACTGAAACTTATGCACCTGTCCAGCATGTATCTAAAAGGAAAAAGGATTCTTCATCTTGAAGAAATCATCACTTGTAAATCCTTGTGAGTGCCTGAACACAATCTCTACCCCTTCACTTAGCTCACAAAATGCAATTTGCAGTCCCACCTGATATACTCTTAAGAGTCTCCTTCTGAACATTTTAAAGAATAAAGCTTTGGAAATTTCCCAGCTCCCTTTTCAAAAGAGTTTACAGATTCATGCACCATCACATTCTATGATGGTTCAATAACCTGACATTGCACAAAAGGGAAATAAGGCTATTAATGAAAATATCACAACCTGCGGACTTGAAGAGCCATAATCAAAACCAAGATACATGGGATACTCGGGGACTGTCTGAGCTATCAAAAGAATCAGAGTGACTCAGCAGAAGGTAATGAGAATCTTCAGTTCTGTATCAATACTGGAGATAAAACGTGGTGGGGGAATAAAACAACCACACGCAGCAAAAGATCATGCACAGAGGTGCTGCCTGAAGTTCTGCGCAGCACTGTCTTGTAGAGCTCACTGCTAAGAAACTGCAAGTCATCTTACAACCAGCCAATACATACAAAAGGTTTATCTCTATTCAAGTCCATGCAGCAAGATCACTTAGATGTGTTTCAAATAACAGTCTCTATTCTTCTCTATTCCTGATACTTATTTTTCACTCTCAGCCTCCTACTGATATGGCATGTCACTAGAAGCATCTGACAATTTCCAGCGCTCTCATTCATCGCTGCGTGCTGCTTGAGCACTTTCTCCATTTACCTTTTTTCTTACACCAAGACTGTATTATCAAGCCTGAAGTTCACTGATCATTGACTGCTTAAGGCTTAATTACTGTGCAAAAAACCGAGCAAACACCAAGTCTTTTAAATGTCAGCCAAAGAGTACCAGCACCTTCCTCCCCCCTCCCCCCAAGGATATTAATGTTTTCAAATCTTCCAAAAATAGCAAACTGATATATCTTCCTACCCAGGCTACTTCATGAGCAATAAAAGCTGCAGAGATCCTATGACTGACTGACTTCCAATTAGTTAAAATCTCCCATAAAGGCCTATTAACATTTTACAAAGATAAAAAACCACACCTGAAAGTTTTTACAGCCAAACCTGGCCGATCCATATTCAGTATTGTAATACACAGCCTCACGTGATGGCATCAAAAAGCTTTAATTATCTGCAATGTTACAACATACTATTATATGATGAACCACTAACCTTTTAATCCAAACCAAACAAATCACAGCACTGCTAGCTGAAAAGGAGGGCTTGAACTCACTCAAGCTGTAGGAGACTGAAGCAAGGAAGGTCTATGGCAGCATGCTGAAATATCTATTAGCTTTCCAGAAGCTACAAAATTTTCATAGAGAAATCCTGAAGTACTCTGTAGAAAATTTCAAAAACTTATACAAACACTGTAAGCTGCCAATAGTATTTTAAAGAAAAACAGGAAAAAATTCTGGCACTTAGCATCTTTCATCTAAGTGCTCTGAGGAGCTTTATAAGCACTAGTACCAGAAAACGTTAAAGTAAATTATACCCATTCTAGGGCAGGGAAATTGGCACACTAGGCATTAACTAAGCAGTGAAGAAAAACTAGGAATTCTAATGCCAGCCACCTAGCTGTTCTTATCTTCAGATTATGATAGTTCTAAGAAGAACTGTGTAACTCTAATAACGTGTAGAGAGATTAGAGTAGTATATTATTTGTTATCCTCTATTGTAATACTCACAGTTTTCTACAGCCACATGGGAGTGTCCAAAGAAGAAAGTATTTCAATAAAATGAAGAAACTTGAGAAAGCTGTTTTATAGAAATTTTAAAAAACGCCATACATGGGAAAATTAACAGTCATACGCAGAAATACAAATTTGATGGTAATTTTATGATAAAGAATAAATAAATTTTTAGCATAAAAATATTCACCACATCTTTTTTAGTATCAAATTTTTGATGAAATTTACTGAACAAATTCCAGGCCCTGCCTCTGTTAAGCAGGAAACTCATCTTACACTGCTTGTTATTTCTAATTCCCATATGACGAGTTTTACAATACCTACATGATTAGGCAGGAAGAAATCTGAATTTGTTATAACACCAAAAACAGATCAGGATTAAGCCACTATATTTTTCAACAAGAAAGGAATCTGATCCTTCTTCTTCAATAGTTTACTACTATATATATATATATACACTTTTTTTTTTTCCCCCTGAAGCTGTTTAACAATGAAGACATCAACTTGTAAGTACTCTAACATGAACAGTCACCACATGCAGCTTATTTTTTCACTGAAAAGTCAGTATCAGACACCAATCTTACTTATCTGATGCAAGAAAAATATTCTGGTTCAGTGGCTATGTTTCTACCAAACACAGAGAGATAAGGAGGAAATGCTGTACTTACTTGTTAAAAAGATTCAGTCCAATCCTATAATGGCGTTTCCTGATAACATCGTTACTGAAGGCAGGGGAATCCCAGCTGTTGCGCGTTTCTTTGTGGTATGTTTGTTTGCTCAAGGTTTGCTCCCTTAGGCTGTCTCTAGAAGAAGATTCTGAGCTGCAATTTATTGTATCATTAGAGTTGGAAGTGCTGTTGATGCTGTCATTGTCTCCATCAGAATAATCAGACTCTGATTTGCTTTGCCTGTTTGCAGTACCATTGATAGCTAAATGACTATCTATAGGCCTAGCCCTATGTCTTGCCTCCTGTTCCTCTCGGGATATAATTTTGGCAGGAATACTGTGAGGGATGTGTTTTGGGCTTCCTTGTTGACTAGTGATCCCTCGGTCATATGCATTTTGTCTCTTTAATGAGCCTCTCTCTGAGCGGTCACTCAAGTCCACTGAACTGTCACTGGGAGGCTCTATAGTTAGCAATGGTAGATGATCCATTCTCATCCTCTGTTCCTGACATTCCAGTGACGGGGTACTCCTGCAGCTCGTATCAGTGTCTATCTTATTATCATCTTTGTGGGTCATGGACCAGTACTCTTGAGAAGAGTTCACGGACCGGAGCCTCAAATCAGATTCTGTGCTGGACGGTCTGTCTACTGACTGGGAAAGTGGAAGGGGTGGAGATAACTCTTCCTCATCAATATATAATGTAACATCACTGTATGACGCTGTCATCTCATCAAGCTTCCTGTGATCCACATTGTGAATTGCTGGTTTAGTTTGAGCACAGCTATCCCTTTCCATTTCGCGACTTCTGACTTGATCCGGAGTCTGGACTTCATCAGAATGTAGACTACGGCAATTCAGTGCATCATCAATGGATTCTGCAAGGGATTTCACTTGCCTGGAAAAAGCATCCTCCAGTTCTGTTATAGCATCAGCAAAATCAGTAGATGCTGCTGGTGACTTCATTGTAGCTGACTCTCCAAGGTCACCACATTCAGACTGTACCAGGGATCCCAGCTTTGACCCATCGTTTGTAACAGAAACTTGTTTTCCTTCAAAGTAAGAGCTGTGGACTTTCTCAGGTCCTTCAAAGGAAAACTGCATTCTCATATTGGACAGTACAATGCGTCTTGACATACGATTTTCAGACATAGAACTTCTAAGACGCTCAAAATTTTTGTTCATCTGATACTGGCGAAAAGCTGTTTGTATAGTACGAGCAGCATGTCTAGTTATGAGACGGCCTCCATATTTCCGTTCTAGCATTTCCACCTGTGAAAGGGTGAACACAATTACTTTGCAACTTGATGCAGGTTAGAACAAGGTTAAAGTACAAGCAAAAAATTTTCTTTTAACAACTTTAATTTTTAGACATTTTTCAAAGCGTATACTGTTTTTGAAAGTAAAAACTCAAAGCTCCAGACTAACAACTGCACAAATAGTGAACTGAATAGTCATTTGCAAATTCCACCATAAAAAATACAAACAAAAATATGACTATGTGAATACTGTCATATAAAAATAAGGTGTTGACAATTTGTGTGTGTATGAGCGCGCATGTGTGTGTGCGTTTAAATTTTGGTTTTCACATATTAGCATTGGTGTGCCCATGTCAAAGCAGACAAGACAGCACTCTAATGCAGTCATTCTTCCTCTGCAGGGTCAATTGCAGAGAAGTGAAATCCAAGTATGATGCAAATTGGCATATTTTAAGAGTAAATTCTAAAAGTGGCCATCACCTTTCCAGGCATGCATTGCTTTCCATGTGAATAAAAACCAGGCAGCATCGTTTCACCCAGGCCTGAAATCAAAGCAAAACTGAGCCTCCCAGACCATACGCTTCCAGAGAGGTTTCTCCGATAGAATATCCACATACACAGTCTTCCTCAAACCAAGAACATATTTCAGACTTTCTAAATACAAATTCAAATCTATTTTCATTCTTGTAATTACACTCAATATTGCCAGTGTTTCCAATTAACAGAATGAATATGCAAAATAAATACATTATAAATGCTATCAATTTAACCTAGTGAAAATGACATGTCAGTACTTTCAGAATACTCATTAGATATTTGCAAACCTTTCCTTCCAAAACATGAAAAGCATTGCTTATTTAAAATACACCGAGCAAGATGAGTAACTAGTTTTATTTCAATTTTTTTCCCAATTTTTAACTTCTGTTCTGATTAGTCTTTCCTGGATCCATTCACAAACAAAAAACATCCATGACAAATCAATATGTTTAGTACTACAATTAAAACCACCATTTTTCGGGCAGCATTTTTGTATAAGTCCATGCAATTTTCTTAATACTCCAATAATTCAAAAGTAATTTGCTTGCAAATCCAGGTACCCTTTTTCATTAGACACCATGTTTTAATTACGTATCTTACATGCACATGCACACACAACCTCTCCCCCTCATACTTTGGAGATCTCCCCAAGTAATTGTTAAGTTCAGACATTGATGTGCAGAAAGGCTTCATCCCCCTTCTATGGAAGGAACTAAATGCTACTAAAAAATATTTTCTAGTCCATTATGTCTACCACTTGGGAGTAGCTGACGTATTTCTTTCAATGCTACTGCCAGCTTCAGCAGCTCCCATTCCCCTTCCACATTAAAGATGATCTCCTTTTTAGCTCAGTATTTTTAAATGTGAATCACTGATTTTTTTTTATTATTTTTTATTTTTTTAAATTCTAGATGCAGAAAATATTATCCACAGTTACTGGCATAAACTGAGGAGGCCAGCTTCTCAGATGGGCTCAGATCAGGATTACTGCTAAGGAATTGTCCTTTCGACTTTCTTCTTTTAACTAAGCTCAAAAAGCAGTGACTGATCTCTGAGCTGGGAATCTGTAAATCTCTGCATAATTTTCTACAGTTTGTCTTTGAAACAATTATTTAGCCTTTCACCCCCAAGTGGGGGTTATATTACCCCCACATTTGCATGTGTCAGAGAGGCTGTGAGGTTAACATGTAAGGCACGCTATAGATTCAAAAAATTATTAAGACCTTCAGTCACAACCCTGCCACTGCTGCGGCACATTTGCTACTATTTCTATCCATAGTGTACATTAGGTCACGTGTATTTAAATAAATGGTAAGAGATTATTTTGCTGGACTAATCTCAAAACAAATGATGAATTGTCAGTTTAGTTCTCCTCTCAAAATTAAATGTCAAACCTGAAGAAAAGAAAACTAGCATAGCTGGTGTGAAAGAATAAAAGAAAACCTAATATTCTATAAAATAAATTACCCGGCCTTTATTCTTGCAAACAGGCTGTTGTCCTTCAGGTTTACACAGAAAATAAAATCATCACTGTTTACCATAAATTAGGGGGGGTTGGTAGAAATTTTAATCGAGAGTATTTTGGAATTTGCCTAGATGATTTACTAGACTTGTGACTAATATTTCTAATAAATTGTAATACATATTCAATGCACCTTTTTAATGCATATTTAATGCACGTTGCCTTTATGTAAAGCCATGGATATTTTCCTAAATAGTTTTTAAGTATCTTCTGAGATTTCAATGAGAGCTTTTCAAAAGCAGTAAGCAACTCTTCAATATCAAGCTTCCTTTATATGTCATTGTCACTTTTTATTGTGTAGGACTCCCTGAACAAATACAAAATAACATCTGCAGTCCTTATTCTCTATCAAACCGGCATAAAAGGACAGATGGAATTAGGCTCTGTGGAATATCTGCGGTGCAGGAGACCTCTTTATTAAGCCTTGGACTATATATCAATCCCTTATGAGACATCTAGCAAAAATAACTGCCAAAGGTGGAAAAGGAAGTAACATTTTAGAGCTCACAAGGAGGACCAATTTAATAGCAGATTTAATGGCATATTCTAGACCAAGAATCAGGAACTTGGTATGTCCCCACTCCAATATAGAATTTGGTGAGCATAAAGGCTAAACTAAACTCATACTTGCTGTCCCAAATATTAGCTTCAACTTTAAGTCAGAGCTCAAGCTCTGTTCTTCCAGGTCTCTCTGGAACAACAATATATGATTCTCCTGCCTGAAATTTCAGAACAACAAACAGATGGCAAATGAGACTTAGCCCCTATGAATTTCACTGACTATCAATGTGTGGTCCAAAATCAGGAGCAGTTCACTTCCTGTCTGCAGAATTTTGCCTGCTTCCACTTTTGCCATGTTAACATACAAGTTGGAGTGACTATGCAATATACCACAACGATTCACAGTAAACAAAATACTCTGTGGCAAGAAAGATCTCTAACAAAAAAAAACCACAAAAAACCAGCCAAACAAAAACCATTGGTGTATTGGCTACTGTTCATCTATCAGTGAAACCCAGTGCCTCCTGCATATTTGTTTACCTTAAGCTATTACAGCACCATTTTCAAATGATAAATATGAACTTATATGGCAATAAACATCTTTCAAATAGGACTACATTCAGAATAAAGCTTAAAAGGAATAGCTGAGGCTGACTGTCTTACAGAAATACCTTTTTAGGGACAAAGGCTTTGAACATCTACATAGCTTCTATCCAGTTCTTTGTAAAGCATATGGGAGTTTTGCCTAGTTGAGTAAAACCAATTAGGGCCTTAAATTCACCCCACTGATAGGAGAGAATATCAGTTGCAATAAGTTCTCCCTTTCTTTCAGCAACAGCAAAGATACCCAGGTTTCAAAATGACTCCTTTTCTTAGAAAAAGATTTTGCATTACTACATTCTAGCACTTGTCCCAAGCAAGTTTTTACTTTTAATGCTACTTTTTACTTTTAATGCTACTAACATACCTTTTACGCCTTTCTTCAGGAAGGGGGGAAGGTGTATGGGACACAGGGACAACACAACACAGAAAAAAAGGGTGAAAAAGTTCAGAAATGCTGATGTACGACTATTTTGAACTAAGTCACAGGAAAAGAAAGGTATTTTCAGCATCACAGCTGAAGTGATGCTAGAAAAGATTTTTCCCAGCTTATGGGCATGTTGCCTTTGTCATAAATTAGGTAACAAAGCTCAAATACCTGCTTATCTTGTAGGTCTGAAGAGAGTTCATAGCTCTCAGAAAGTGATCTTGACCTTTTAATAGCTTCTTCCTCTGCTTGTTTTCGTAGTATGGATGTTGAGTGCTGAAGTTTTGGCCTCCGAGATCTTTGTTGTCCAGGGGAGACAGAATACAGCCCGTAAGCAGAATGATCGTAATGGTCTGGACTTATAGCTGAACTGTGTGTTATAGGTCCTTGATGGTAAGTAGATGGGCTATCCAAAGATGTGCCAGTTTCACTGCTTGGAGCTTCACCCTCAACACTAGACAGAATGAAAAGACAGAAAAATCCTCAAGTGAGTATTGTATGCCAAAATTCTCAGCAACAAATAGCATAGTTCTGCTTAGCATGATTTTAGGTAGACATCCAGCACATTTTGTTCCAATTCAGATGCAGTTAGTACAGGGTAATGTGGCTTTCATGTCAAACACCATAGTTTTCCTTGTAATCTAAGCAAGTGTCTGTTTCTGTTGCAGATGTCATCTTTAGAGCACGAGTCAAGCAGGAGAATGGATGTTTCAAGCATTGTTTAACTTTATACAGTTATTTATACAGTTACTTATACAGTTATTACTAATTACTAATAACATCCTGAGTAAGCCACTCAGCAACTACTGCGTAAAATAAATGTAAACTTTTTATTTCTTGTAAGACTGCTCATTTCCAAGTTGTTTGCTTCAAAATGACAGATGTTTATTTGTGTCTGTCTTTGCTTTGAGGAATAAAAGCAATACTGTCTTACTGTTATGTTACAGTTTGACATAAAAGGATTACTTTCATGTTTCTCAATGGAGATTTGGGATTTAATGGATCCTATGAGCTACTATGTTTCTAGAAAAAGTACCTACAGGAGAAATCTCATTTATTTCTCTGTTAGTGAAAGACTGCTCCCATGGGATACATTTAGCATGCTTTGTAGTAAGGAAAGAAAAAAACTTTTAACATAAGAGTTGTACACAACAGGAAACATTTTAAAATTGAGCCCTAGTCAAGGTTTATCCTGAAATACTGATGACTAGTAGTAATTGGTATTTGTTTTATATTTACAGTAGGGCATTCTCACATTGCAATAAGGTATGCACTTTCACTCTTCCATCTTTTTCACGTTTCACGTAAATACTTACTATCTGCCTCATCCTGTGTACACAGAGCATTGACAGAAAAATGAAATTTTACTTTTCTTTAATCACTCAAAAGACTTAGTAAACACTCCACGCATGCATGATTTTAAGTATTTGCAGCACTTCCCCTACCTTTTGTTGTAGGAACAGGTACATCCAAGCTCTAAAAGAGTAAAATTCCACGTTCCCACCACGCCCTGTATTTCTTATTTTGCTTTAATTCCCATGTATATGAACATAAAAACCAAAGCCCTCCTGTTGCCTCTCAGAAATGAAACGCGTGACCCTTGCTGCATACACATACCACAGTTCAAGGTACAGGGCAATTTCTGAACAAACGTTTTCCACCGGACCACAGCGCCAGAAGAGATCAAGGTTAACACTGGCAAAGCTCTCCTAGCTTGAACAGTGTGTACTTTTGAAAGTGAAGGAGAACCCCCCCGCCTTAGATTTCTAAAAATGTTTCTATAAACATGTAAAACTGAAAGCAAGTCCTCTTTCTTTGCCCATCAAAATATGAGTCTGCCCGAAAGGTATTTTCAAACATACTTCACCCAAGCTGGAAATATTTTCAGTGTGCACGCATTACTTTTTCCAAAAAGGAAATTGACAGGAAACTAAACCCTTTCCCTCTGTGATACAGCTGGCTTTCAACTTAAAAATGATAAATTACCCAGAGTTTTGCTAGTGACAGTGAAACTGTGTAACCACTTGCTAAAAACAAACAAATCATTCTCTCTAAAGTATCCATTAAAGAAATTAGTAGGATACTGAACTGGTTCACATTCTCTCTTTAAATACTAAAATATGTTTCTCTGCTCTGCTAACCGTGAGGTCACACTGTTTTGTACATCACAGGTTCCTAATTACAAGCTTATTTCTAAGTACTTTTCTTCCAAGTATGGTAAATTTATTTTTAACAGGAAGTCAAGAATTATCACTATTTCCCCCTTCTTAGGTTCTGTGACTTTTTTGTGCCTTCCTGTAATGGGTTTACGTGGCAAGATTTTGGTAGCGGGGGGGGGGGGGAGCACAGGGGTGGCTTCTTTAAAAGTTGTTAGAAGCTTCCCCTGTGTTCCATATAGCCAGTGCCAGCCGGCTTTAAGAACGGACCCGCCACTGGCCAAGGCCGAGCCCATCAGCGACGGTGGTAGCGCCTCTGGGATAACAGATTTGAGAAGAAAAAAGTACTGGGGCTCAGAAGCCACAGCCGGAGAGCCGCAAGGACATGAGAGAGAAACATCTCCGGAGACATCAAGGTCAGTGAAGAAGGAGGGAGGAGGAGGTGCTCCAGGCGCCGGAGCAGA
>JAVKLA010000036.1:1957960-1971592 GCA_034782735.1 Sagittarius serpentarius | reverse complement strand
AGTATTTTATCAGAAATTGGCACTGGAAGTCTCTTCCTGCATAAACCTCAACTTGTAATACTGTTAAAAAAAAAAAAAAAAACACCACTGTATGAAGAAACAATAGGGAAGATGAAAAGCTTAGAGAAAAATGGAAACAGACTGAGCACAGTATTTTTAAGCATATCTCAATGGATATGCAAAACTATTGGTGAAAATCAGATTAATTTTACTTTTTTTAATGACTATAAAACAGTATTAAATACCAAACATAGATAGATTCAGACATTTTATTTTTGTGTGTGTGTGTATGGCTCTAGACTTCCTGCAAAAGCTAAGCCACACACTCTGCAAACACTTTTAAATTAGAATACATCAGCTAAAGTGACATATGTCCATGCAAGTAGGATCTGTTGGCTTCATCAGCAGGGCAGTGAGATAAGGGTCATCCCCGCAGTGCAGCCAACACTGTATTCACCCACGATGCACATTGCGCTCTAACAGCGACAGAATCAAAGCTCACTGCTCTGTCTGGATCAAAGACTAATACCAATGTGCATGCAGTGGCTGCCAAAAGCTGCTTTTCTAACTAATTTGCCTAGATGTCAAAGCTGAGTAACATGGTGCATGGCTGTATCTTTGGAGTAAAGTAGCATACAGTAGATCCAAGCTGAGAAAATGTGAAGTAGATGTTGTTGCTATCTAGAAAAAGGTCATGTTTTTTACAGTTTTTTTTCCCCACTATTCAGGTAATAAGTTCATTTCAAGAATTACCTAATGAGAAAAAGCTTTGTCTCCTCCTTCCCTCTGTCTAATCGCCAAATGTAGTTGTGTGGTTAGCCGTGACCAAAACAAAACATTTCCTTGCCAGGCATTTTAGGAGCAGAAACCTGGCAGGTCTTTTCTTCCCCGTCTCTCAATTTGTACCTTCAGTTATTACTTCTGATCACAAAGCTGCAATTAGTAACCAGTACACTAAAGCCACTATCATATTTTAAAACAACGACTTATTCAGGATGTTTGAATATCTACTGATTTGCTTTGATTTATTTTTCATTTTTATATTCACACCTTCCTCTTCCTTTAAATCTTGCCAAACTATTATCTTAGCAAAACCAAAAATAAGCACAATAAAGACAGAATTTTGAAAAACAAGAAAACTTCAACATTTGAGCTTAAAATGGAAACTGGAAAGAGTCCTCAAGACCTAAATTTCAGTAAAGAGCAACCCCCAAGCTTTTCCATGAGTACAGACTTACTCGTTCCCCTGGCAATAATGGCAAAATGATCAGAGAAGCTGCAGGTTTGGATCCATAGGCACAAGCATTTACCTCTCAGAGAGACTATACTATGCGAGAGAGGGAGATGATAACCAGAAAAGCAGAAAATCCCTTTTTACTGAGGCCCAGTACCTTATCTTTAAAACTACATGCATGTAAAGAGAGAGTATGTAACAATCCTATCAGATGCAAGGAATTATTCAGTATTCCCACTCAGCCCAGAAACCTCACAGTTTTCAAGTAGTGCATTTGTAGGACTAAAATACAAAGATAATGAGAACATATGCTCACAGAAATCATCCAAATGTTCAAACCAGTATGTTGCAGATTTAGCTTGGAACTAAAAGCCACACAGAAATACAACACGCTTCTAAATAATGTAAATGCCAAACTAAAACTGCATGCAACATTTTAAAATAGAACTAAAAGACCCTCCCAGCAAAACAGAGTAAATACTTGAGAAATTATTTTACCAATGAACATTCTCTGAAGTCACTAGTTATTTTCATCATTCATTTAGAAAGGACTTTCAACAGTGTAATATAAAGACATGAAATTGAAAACAGGCCCTAACAACTGGATGGTACACACATGAGAACCAATCAGCATTATATTCATCCTGTAAAAAATTTGTTTTGGACATAAAGAGAAGTATGACAATATAAGAAGTTTGTGGTGCTACGTTGTAAAGATTTTTCCATAGCATTTTTGATCCTTAAAAGCATGAATACACATTCAGAGGTACACAGAATAAATTCCTTTTCTTCTAAATTGTGGAAAGTATGCACAAGAATATGAATACAGTAAGAAAAACATGGCCAACTTAAAATTCTAGTCAGCACAAGATGATAAAACCACTCAGCTTTGCCATGACACTACAAGTGCTCTGTTCTTTAGGAAGCAGGCAGTTTTTAAAGCATGACTGTGGTAGAATATCACTTGCTAGAGACAGCAGCCAAAACTCCAGGTAACCTGCGTAACCTGAATTCAAACTGAACTTAATGAAGGATTTATACTTTTATTTCATTTGTTGCAACAGTGAAGCATTTGCATGAGTAGTTCTTAATGAAATTCCTCAAATCCATCCCTTCTCTAACTTGCCCACTTTCCCCTGAATCCATGTCATTTATTCCCCTCTCCAGGAAAAATGCACGTAAACGTGGTTCCCTTTAAGTCATATCTACCGATAGAACAATCCACCAAGCTTATTTTGTTCCTTTGTCCCAGAAACATTTCTGTCCATAAACATTAACATGATGTCTACAGTTGAAGTATCTAGATACCTAGGGACTCTGCCATATGATTTACGAGATGGATTTAAATGCAAACCAAGGAGCGAAGCTTTTTGTATTAAAACGTTATTTCATAAGCATGATTCCCAGTAAAACTTCTGCCTCACTCAAAAATAAATATCTTATATAAACATGCCTAAATGCCCAGGAAGGACGAAGTGCTATGCAGCTGTTTTACACCAGCTCTCTATAAAATTTGGAGGTTGGGAAGGAAAAGGAAAAAAAAAAAAATCAAACTCTGATCATAGCTCCTAATTATAGATAACCACTCGAAATGGATCCAAATTCTCTACCTAGCTCAAAGAATGCAGACCAGAAGTCACCCATGGAAGTAACTGAGTAACAGAGAGAAGCACGATGGCAGCTGCTAGAGCAGCTGGTATGGTCAGACACTTCCAACATGAAGCGTGAAAAAAAAACATTTAAATGGCAAAAACGTTTAGGTCAAATCTAGGCATTCCATATAGGAATAAACCTCTACAAAAGTTAATTTTGTGCATATAACTTTGTCTTTACAAGTGCAACAAAGTCCTAATTTGAATGTGAAATTTTAAACAGCGGTTACAAACATAACACTGCTAACTGAAACTATGACTCTCCATGCACAACTTAATCTGAACATAAGCATTCATTTGACGCAAGGGTACACCCCACTGCTTCAAAGCTGGCTTACATTTCAGTACCTGTGGTGCTTTCTGCTATAAACTAGGAGGTGTATTTAATTAAAGCTCTGATGTATGCATCGTATTATCTCAAATTACTCTCCACAAAAAGTTCTTAATGTAACTTCTTAAAATGCAAAACTAGCCATATGTAGTTCATACAAGCTAGTTTTTTAAACATTTTTCTCTTTGCCCACCCCCCCCCCCTTCTCCAATGGAGTGAGAACATTTGAGCAGAAGTATGTTAGTACAGTTTGCAACAGATTAGGACCTAGTTCTTATTGCCATGTCTGTTTTGTACTGTCTAGTAAACAAGAGTCAATTATATTAAGAACTTACACAAATCCCCAAATTCAATAAATGCAATAACATTAACAAACCAATCTATCTTCAAATATACACTGTCAAAAGTTCAAAGCCATTATGATGGACAACAGTATTCACAGGCAGTGACAAAACCTTTGATCCAGAAAAGAAATATTGACCAACTTGTTTTAGTTAGAATGCACTCTCAATTCAGCTGTTCCTGTTAAAAACAAACGAAACCTTTGAATGCACATCAAAGTAATGTCCCAGGTAATTCATCTTACTGAAGTTAAGTATCATTGCCAAAAAATATCCATACAAAATTTGCATGTGTCTCAGAAGCGAACACTGACAAAGCAAGTACTTCATTCTGTAATGTTCTGCGTAATAAGACTGCCAATAACAGCCAGCTTAAGTTAAAACACAGTCTGACGGCCATTGACAGAGTGACTAGAGTTCCACAGAGAAGTACCACTGTGTGCACTGCAAACCTTCGTTTGCTCTCTGGTCCAAGTCCTGGATTCAAAATTACAGAAAAACCCCAACATCTACTCACTTGGACACTACCAAGTTTTAATTCTCACTAAATAACCCCGTAAAAGGCATTAACAAAAAATGTTTTTTAACATTAACTAATGCCATTAGTAGTAGCGGAGAGCAGAGGAAGAAAGATGAGAGATTCTTTCCTCCACGCCAAAAGAGAATGTAACAAATTAATGCACTGTCTCTTCTGAAATGGAGATGCACACCAGCAAGATGAAAAGAGAGCCACACAAAAATCTACCCAACTTCTCCATTTTAAGGAACAACCTTTATAATAGATTTAAGAACTAAGAATATCCATTTGAAAAGAGCTTACTTGAGATTATCTTCAGCTTCCAAGGAGGAGGGAAGGTTAAACACCTCACACATCACCTTTGTCTAAGTCAAACAGTAGCAGCATATTGGCTAGCAGACACAAGTATTTACTGCAGAAGGGTCAAACAAGCCAACTAACCAACCTCACCTGCTACCCACGTAGTGCCTTATGAACCCTATCTGCTAAAGGCAAAGCTGTCTTTTATTTTCATTATTTAGCAGCTGGAAAGTAACAAAGGAGACTGACAGCATCAACAAAACTTGAGTACAGCTTACAAATGTTAGCTTCTATCTGAGGTAAAGACAGGCAATGTCATTCTCTGCTAATCTGCATTAATCATCAACCAGCATATGCTTATTCAGCAATGACCATATTCCATACTTCAAACTCTTTAAAAAAATGGGCAAAATGTTATTAAAAGATGACTGTGGTAATAATTTGAGGCTTGTGGCTGGAGGAAGAGCTCTCAAATTTATCAGCCCAATTTTTAAAGGGTTTTTTATGGTCAGCTCCTCCTCCTCTTGATGTGTCAGCATAAAACATACTAACATCAGAAAATGTCATGTGTGCTTCGAAAGGATGCTTACCTTCTTATAGGGACTAAAGCTAAGATTTTTTAAGGGTGACTGTGGTATCTGACCATCCAACAAAATCTGTGAAGGTCTGCCACCACTGCAGACTTTATCTTGTTCCTCCTATGTAAACTCTTACACAATAGGATAAGCTTCAGAAATCTGTGGAGTTTCTCAATGCAGCTGTGGTAGAATTTGACCTCAGCTATTTATTATTTATTCAGATATATCATTCAGCAACTGGAATCCTCTTATTTAGCATATCTACACTACATACGACATGTATTTAAGATAGTAAGCTATTAATACACATTCTATTGTTTATATCATGACATGACCTTTGTACAATGCTAATTTTAAAAAGGAAGATTTAGTTTCTGCAGCTGAGAAAAAAATGATTTGCACGCACAGCTGAAGCAGCATTTGATATAATGCAAAAATCCTTGGTGTCCTATACCAGCTATCCCTGTATTTCACCTCTGTTGTGGCTTCAGCTGTTGTGTCAAGCCCACCAGAGGAAGAGGTGATACAGAATGGCACTGCTGATAAATCAGCTTGCTGGCAGTTAGGTTCTCTAAGAGACTAAATACGAGTTTCCTCTCCCCATTTAGGTCCTGGTGGATAATATTCTTTCCCCTCTTATATACTGTATTTCATATAAACATGAATTAGTTTAAAGATCCTTAACGGAATCCTGTTTACTGAGTAAATAAAATGTTTTAGGCATTGAAATTTCATACCTAGAACAAAAGCCTATATCCTCATCTTAAATCAAATATACTTGATAAAGCCTATCATTTGACTCATTTTAAGGTTTTGCCTCTTTACTATTCAAAATGCTTACAAATAAGATACAGTATAGAGAGCTAGGAACAATTTTTGAGCAGGCAAGCCTTTCCCTTCAAGTATGTCTGTGTGCCTGGGCAGGGGGAAATTAAGCATCATCATAAACCAAAGAGCATGCAGAGGGTCCGCACAGCAGAAATGACAACAAACCCGTCTTTTTGTACCGGACACTATACTGGGTAACGTCACAGATCACATCACAACTGTATTCATTTTGGCCATATTTTCACTTAAGTAGCAAAAGAACGTTATACAAAAAGACCTATTTAAAACAACCAAGGGATTCCATTTCAATTAGTTAATATATTGTCATTATCTAATGTGGTGTTCTTTAAAACAATGTCACTGATAAACATAAGATACTTTGTTCTCTCACCTGGATTTAAGAAACAGTTGGCTAAAGTTCTCCCACTTTTAAAATCAGAAAGAAAGGCATCATTCAACTTCTAGTGGTTGTTTGACTTCTCTCTGAAGTTACAGATAAACGTCATAAGGTTATAGAGCAACGTACTTTAAAAAGCCAGTCCAAAAGGAAGATGGACTGTTAAAAGTCTGAGCAGAGAAAGACCTTTTACTGATCTAACTGAATCTAAAGTATACATAATATAAAAGTATCACTCAATTTCAAACACTGCACAAACCCTCCATTTTGACTGCCAACTACATCGTGCCAAGTCTAAAAAAAACAAACCGAAAAGACAAAGAAACCCTACTAGTTTTCTCTATGGGAGAACAATGTCATTTCGATACGCATAAATGCAAACAGGCATGGGAAACTTTCACCAGGTAGGAAAGAAAATGGATGAGAACATAGAACCCTTGGTCATTCTTCCAGTGAAGTTCAGAACGTTGCTACCAAGTCAGCGAGAAAGGGAACTGGCCTTGAGCATTTTGCGCGCAACAGGAAAGGTGTGTGTCGTAACTTACTGGAATAGAATCGCTGCTAACCAGTCCTTAATCACAGGCATCCTCATAAAAGTGAGATTCTTATCCTCTGCAACACACCCAAGGCTTATATCAAAGTGTACAGAACACAGTGTTTAAGGGAACAAAATGGTAAGAGATGTTTTGTTTGAAGTGTGGATTTTGGTGGAAAAGAAAATGTTTTAGATGTTACTTATATTCATGGCAATGTGTTCAAATACAGAAGGTATTTGCAGACATAATCAGAAAGATATTTTGTGTCTTACTACGTGTTAATCCTCACTCGTAGGAAAACGAGACCTCAGAAAATTGCTTGCAACCTCCAAATCAGTTAAAGAGCTGACAGATGCTTTTCCTCATTCACAAACTTCCTTCCTTTTACATTTCCTCTCCATTATGCTGAGTCTATATATTTTATAGTTCTCCTCTGTTAGTGAGGAATTAAATGGAGGCTTCCAGTAGGACTTTTGACCCACCTCACTGATCACAGTAAAAAAGTAACACAGGTAGCAATTCCTGTCTTGGAGACCTATAAATGGTGTTTCAAAGCTTACTATAAGCCAAGAACTTTCTCTCTACAAAGCTTATCTATCATCAAATTTTAAGATCTGCTCTATGTTCTAAATAATTTTATTAGCTACTTCCAATCAGTACCTAAAAATAGAGGATTTATTGCACATACACAGAATGAGAGTAATTGTTCGGTTGTACCGCAGCTTGTAGTGGCTTCAATTCGATGTAGCACACAGATGCCCAGTATGGCTCTGCAACTCTTGCTCCCAGAAGCATCGACAATTTGCACTGACTTCTCCTGATACAGCTTGCCTTAGCTGGGGGCTGCACGTGAGGCTGATCAACCACAAAAGAACATCGGGTCTCAAATACAGAACTTGGATCATTCTTAGCATTTACAGGCTCTTTACCAAGACTTAATTCATAAATCTTTCCACAATGGAAAACGGTCTTTTAGGACAAGGGTGTAAGTCCAGTTCCGAAAACAAGAGTCACCATTTTGTGAACTGAAAATATTTCTATTGTGCAAAGACAGATTTTGAAAATGTCAACCAAAGACAGTCAGAAATGATCTTGTGTAACATGCTGCACTGTGGTAGCACAGGAAAGCCTGAAATACTTCCTTTCTTCTAGGCTAAGATGATCAGAAACATCTTAACCACATCTTAATAACAAAAAAAGAAAGAATCCAAGTTTGCAACAGGTTGTCACCATTTGGGACAATTTCCATTAAGGCTGGGCAATCCTCTGTTCTTTCTCAATTTTACTAAGCATTAACTACTAGTATTAATAGGGAACTATTAGCTGTAACGTCCCATTCTCCCAAAACTTGAAGCATTAGAATCAGCTCCTTCTTGAAACCAGTTTATACTAAATGCTCCACATCACTGGTAACTTCTAAAAAAGGTTCACAGAATAAAATACAAGAAAAGAATATATAAAAAACAATAACGAACTGTCTTTCTTTCAGGAATGTAAGAACAGCGGAAAACATTATCTAACATTCAGCACCCTGTGAAACGTTAACTTCAAAGCATGAGAATCACCCCAGACACCTCTAGAATGGAAATTCAACAGCTGTTTCACAGCACATTACAATAAAGCAGAACCACATAAGAAAGAAAAACAAAGATAATCTTTATTCCCAATTGAAAGTGCAGAGGAAAGTTAGACTGAGCTATTATTAAGCTGAAACATGACCAGAAAGTCAGGGGTTTACACAGGCCTGTTCTGTTACATGTGCTATTTAGATCCCTAAGAACTGCAGCTGGATCAGGAACACTGCTGTCCATCTCATTTGAATGATGACTTCCTCAGCACAACCTCCTCAAACAATGAGGGAAACCCTGTCTTTGGTATTATATTTAAAGGCAGGAGCGCTTCCAACTAAATCATCCATTCCTTCCCGAAGATTTATCCTTGGAGTCCAGTGTAAGTACTGACATGACCTACCCTAATCTGACTCATGAAAACTGAAAGGATCACAACTATAACCATTACGGCTGTAGGCTACACTAAAAAGAATACACTAAACTCAAGTTAAACACAGTCCAACATACAGCTGTCCAAGCTACAATGCCCATAGCCACTGCTCTGTTTAACTTTCCATGTGATCCGAGATTGAGTTCGGTCCATTCTGCCATAAAGGTGAGGAGTGAAAATTAAATTACAGTCAAATTGTGAACTTTCCTGTTGTGCAGTTTTAGGACTGGCTGTAAACATACCCTGCAACAGAAAATCCATCAGGTTTGCATCCTTGCTTCCTTTACACTGCATAAAGATGACCTGAAAGGTCATGTATATATCAACAAACAGAAGGAATTTAGTTTTCTTTTTCTCTGTTCTTACCAAAACATTTAACTCATGGCACACCCATCCTTGTTAATCTGATGAATTTTAGGGGCGACTGAAATTTTTTGGACTAAAAAATGCAAGTGCCCCTCAAAACAAGCTTAGGATTCTTCTTCTATTGCCCTGCCCTGTATGTAGCCACTTATGTAAAAGGAACCCAAATTGTAACGGTTGCATTTTGTTTGTGCTTGCACAATATAAGGCAACAGGGAAGTGGGTCCTTTGTTTTTAAGCACAAGTTTAAGTCAGATGATGCTGAACTACTGAAAGAATCTGATTAACAGATATACTACATCAATTTCCTGTATTAAAGGCTATCAAAGCCATCATTCTAATTTTCTGCTTCTCCCACAGGGACAAAAGGGTTTCATTTTTTTATCATACCAAAGCTTGGCTTTTTTACTTTATTTTTATTAAAGACATCTTCACAATAATTTCATGAAAATGTTTCTAGTCTTTTGTCTATTGTAAGGAAGCAAAAGAAGATTTATTTAGCTAAATTTGCAGTCCCCTTTAACATAATACTAGGGCTTTGTGCTACAGTGGATTAAAGCAGCATCTGTTCTTCTCTGGAAACCTGGAGTCAAATCACAGCAGCGCAGTAAACTTGCCATCTCTGCCTGTACCCTAACTAGAATCTCCCTTCCTCCAAATAAAATTCAAATGAATTCCTGAAAGACACAAGAAGGGCTAAGTAACGAAAATATTTTCGGTTAACAAGTCTTGCTAAAAAAGCCCATGATCAGTAACTACCTTTGCATAAAGAAGATGTATGAAATAAAGAAAATCTGTATTTACATAAGTTTTGACATAAAATGACAATAACCAGGATGCTAAAAATGAACTTCCAAATCCAGGGCCTGATTCTGCTCTTATAACTACCCAGTATTCTTAGACAATGGAAATAAAGAAGCAAACTTGGGAATATGAATTTGGCTTGTGGCCCATGCTCTGTTTAAATATAAATGACATCTAAATAAAGCACAGTTAACAAAAACAATGCATCAACACACTTTCTCCCCAAACCCATGATTCATCTCTTCGCAATTCCAGTTGTTCTGTTGATCAGGCAGCATCTGGGTTAAGGGCACATTCTCATATATTTAATGTAACAAATAGAGCAATCAGGGTTCCATCTTGATTACAGTTTCTGAGGTCTCCTGCAGTTCTGTTATTAAATAAACATAAAAAGCAATAATTGATTGACAGCTACTGTGATTAAAATATGCCTGGCTCTGAAATGAATGATAAAATTGCCATTGGTTCTGACAGAAAAAGAACTATGTAAATGCTGAAAGAGCAAGAAAATCGCATCCTTAATGTCCTTCACAAATTACGGCAAATCCTTGCAATGAAGAGGCACAACAGGCACAACAACCCATCTAATATACGTCCATGCATCATAATGCTCAAAGCAACAAACTGGTTTTTTTTTCTCCTCAAATTGTGGCCCTTCACAGTTTTTTTCAAAAAAAAAAAAAAATTACAACATTCAAAAATACAGCAACTTGAGCCATTCCTTTGCACCTGTCAGAATCACGCAGAAACTGGAAGCCGCATGGTTTTACAACAAAAAGGGTGCATTAGTTTGAATCTTGAGACTCTATGAAGGCCTAATGGATAATTTCCAGGACATCTTTATGGCACTAATATTTTGAAAATAAAGCTGCCCCGATAGCAGGCTAAATCCAATTTTACTCGTTGAGGGTCACACAGCTGAGGCTATAAAGTTAAGGCAAAGCAGTGTCTTGAATTTCAGTTGGACTACCACGCAGCAGGCAAAAGGACATGTTTTGCTAGGAAAGCAGTATCTCACTTCTAGCACTCTTGTTTCCCAGTGTTCTGCTAGAGACGCCTGAAGTCTGAGTATCAGCGGTGTTAAACATCAAGAAGCACAACTGAAATATGTGAGGATGTGTTAAACACCTACACGTAGCATCTCCACAAGTGTTGGCTTTGGTTCAGGATGACACCTTGCATCCACCAACAGAGGACTGGCTACTTTTAGGTCAGCTTTTATAACTCACAGCTACTTCTTCTTGGTGTTCAGGGCAAATACAGTTTGCAAGCATAATTAGAATAATCACCTAAGTGTGCTAATCAGCTACGCAATTATGAGATCTTCCTCTTCAGAAAGTTTGTTCCTTGAATTGCCATCTTTAGACTTCAGAGAAAACATGATCAGTATAAAGGTAAACTGTTGTTTCAAAGTAGTTGTTCCACCCGAAGTCCTAGCGCCTAACCCCTAGATCCTGAAAGGCACAAAACAATCCCAGCCTCCAAGCGATGGAAGAGTATTCTCACAAAGACTAAATATATAGAGGAATACTTTCTATAGTCATATGAATGGAAACACAATTCTCTTGAGAGCATTTTCATTTTGCAAGTATGAAATGGTCACAGGGTAAGAAAAAAAACATGTGAGGCCACGGGGCTGTCTGTGCTCAGAAATCACTTCCCAGTTCTCAAGAGGAATACCCTGCCAACTGGTAGTGAAGGTACCTTCTCTAGCAGAGAAGGTCTGCTTGCCCAGCAGTAACTCACTGGGTCAGCTCCTAGCAACCTTCCAATAAAGATTTGTAACAAGAACAACAAATTAGTTACTGTTTAACTCGGTATTTGTACTTTTCAGGTGAAAAACTGAATCCTTGGGTTTCCTTACCTGATAGTTGCAAATTGTTCAATGAAACTGAACTGCTTATTGTTTATTAACTGAACCAGGATTTCCAGAGAGAGCTTCTAAAGGGGCAAAGAAACAAGTAAATGCTGTTGATATGACTTTCACTGGTTAGCTCCAGATCTTGTACTGTAGTTAGTGTCTTTGATGATAATGAATTATTTCAGATTAATAGAAACAGGAAAAAAAATGGATGATAGCTGACTTCACACATGAAACCCAAACACTAAGCACCTATTTAACTAAGAGGAAAAAAAAAAACCAGCTGACTACTATATAACAGTACTCTCATTATCTGCAATTTCAGGAACTAGAACAGAACATCACAACAACAAAACAAATCTGGTACGAAAGTAGAAGCAAAATGGGAAATGGGTCATTTTGATTCAGCACGGCTTAAGTTCTCCCAAAGCACTAGATAGATGTAATGAAGTCTGTGTTTATATGAAGGATATCTGCCACAAGAATAGACACAGTTAAATACAACCATCCAAACTAAGTACTCAGCAATTTCTCTTTTAACACATCAGGCAGAATAATCAAGTTTAACTGAAAGGAAGTGCATAGCAATGTGCAAATGGAAGAAAAAAGTCTGAAACAATGACTGAATAGCAGAATGTTACTGTGTGAATTCAGGCAAATCTGTAACTAAAGTAACATTTACGAATTATGTTTTGTAGCAAGCCCTGCAAATGTAACATCACTTCTGCAAACGTTACCAACTCCACCCAGGAAACTTAAAAGCTCCACGTTGTTACTTTCCTTGAGGGTAAAAATGGGCTTAAGGATCATTAAATGTGTGAGTCAACTGTACTATAAAACATTTGTCTTTATCAAAAAACATTTTTCCTTTCTTTTACAGGAGAGACACTGTTGCATTCATATGTAGTTACACTGAATCTAGTCATTTCCTCCTTTTATATTTTTCCACAAATGCACACACCCAATTAAAGATGTTGTCCAATCTTTATCTAAATTGAATATTTTTTTTAACAGTTGATCAGCTCAGAATCTCATTGAATTATTTGGTGGAATAAACTTTCACAATGCATCAGAGATAAATTTATTTTGCAAGTGCACTTGCCAGGATAACTATTTTTGTCCATCATAATCTACACACAATGTTGCACAAGAAAAACTAGTTTCTACATCTAGTTTTCAACTAGCTCACGTAACAGAGTACTGTGTATTTGTGATTTAGACAAACGTTACTTTAGTAGTTAACCACATCGTAACAACACAGATGGTACGTATTAACACGTCAAATCCCATTTTCTGTTTTTCTTGCACCAGTTATCCAGCATCCCTACTTTAAAGGCCTTTGAACTAAACTTTCTTTTCTTTTTTTTTTTTTTTTGGGGGGGGGGCGGGGTGGGGCTGAGGGCATGAGTCGCAAACGATCATCCACCCCAAGCAATTACCGCTGAACTTAACGCACCTCCCCGTGCTGACAGCTACAACGCCGGGTTCTCCTGGTCTCTCGCCGCCGGCCGATGTCGGACCCCGGGCACGGTACGTGCCACAGCTTTGAAGCAGAACTCGCCGCTTGTTTGACCAGCAGGCATGTGATTTCTCGCACTGTCTCAAAACTCAATGAAAAGAAGTGCCTTCGTGCTTGTGTACACTCATGCATCGATCCTAGCGGCAGCGCACAGGCTAAGTCCCGTCACAGCCTAACAGCACTCTTCTCAAAAAGCTTCTGGCGGTTTTATACCTTATCTGCCACCGACTAGCAACAGCGTATGCACGGCTGCGCTTTTGATACCACCTTTAAACGCCTGCGATTCCAAACTTACGTCCCTACAAGACGGACGGCACTGTAATTCTTCCGCCCCCCCCCCCCCCCGCCCCCCCCCCCGGGGGGGGGCCCC
>JAVKLA010000036.1:1945765-1957225 GCA_034782735.1 Sagittarius serpentarius | reverse complement strand
GGTGCCCGCCGGAGCCCGGCCCAAGGGACCCCCGGCACCGATCCGGTAGCGCCCGAGGCCCTTCCGAAGATGAAAAAGCCGGAGGGCTGCGCGTGCCTCCTTAAACCCAGAACCTTATTAACTACACTGGCCCCAGGACCCGCAACGGACCTCTCCCGGGATACTCCTCGGCAGCAAGGGTGAAGTTTTAAAATAGGCCCTGGGGACTTTTAAAAGAGACGCCTTCAGAGCAAGGGTGCTTGTCAAGATTCAGAATTTTCTTTGTGTCGGTCAAGGAACGTCCAAGCTGGTTTTGGTTCTCCCTGCCCACCTCACCTGCTTAAAAAAAAAAAAAATATATATATATATATAAAGAAAATTCAATTGTCTTTTAGGTTATTTTAAGTGAAAAAGTATACATAGACACTGGAGGCATCTGAGAGAGGAAGATAAACTCCCTCTGACGAAGGGTGTGGCTGCATTTTGTCGAAGGCTGCTGGCAGCCACATTGAAACTCCCAGAGATGTCCACGGAAAGAGCAACATGAAACAGCAAAGCTAAAAATATTTCAGATGCACCAGAATAAGAATGTGAAGAAAGAATTTAGCTTGTTACAAAAACCCAGACTCAAGGCAACGGCAGCAGCTGTGCTGGTGGCAAATATTGCAACTCCTTCTCCCTACACTTATTCCCAGGTGCACAACCAGGTGAGGAAATTGAGCACTTTTGTCAAGATCATACACATTCAAAACAACAGTATCTGAACCTCCCTGTTGTTGTTCTGAATATTAGCACAATAATCCAAATCCTATTTACTTTCCATAAAACATCATTTTTATGCGTGTTACACTAATATGAGATGGTTTGAGGTTCATGATTGCAAGGCAGAACACGAACTGTGAGACACAGAAAGAAAATGCATACAAGACAATGCATTAAGTGCTGTGGAGGCCCGGTGACAGGAGAACAGTTTTGGGAGGAGTGGTTGATTTATTATTAAAAAAAATACCTATCAGAATGAGAATTTTGGATAAAAATGAGTAATTCAAAGAAGATTTTAATTATTATCCTTTGTCGCTCCACTGAAACCTGACCTAGAAAGTTTGTGGATTTTGCTGTATCATGTCCTCAGTGTTCTCACAGCATTTGTAAATGGGAATGGAAAGAAATCTCCACCTCCTCCAAACACATGGTAGCTCAATAGTAAAGCTAGTTCTGGCAAGCAAGAACTCCTCACTAGAATTTGAAAAAAAAAAAAAAACCAAACACAAAACAAAAAACAACAAAAACCCAACACACGAACTGAATTTCATCACCACAGTATTTGACACATGAATAACAATCCTTTGTATTTTTTCAAGTAAATTCACCACATAGTGATTAAAGTATTGCAAGAAATCAAGTCTAAACAGAGTTAATTGTAACTTAGTAATTCATAAATGAAAACCATCTCATCTCCTAGAATACCATAAAAGGTGCTTTAATTTATATATACGCCTCTTATGCAGAAACTACACACCCGCAAATGAGAACATTGAAATTGTATCATTTTCTCACACACAATAACATTTTACACACATATATTAACAAAAATGCTTGTGCTTCGTGATGCTTTCCTAGCCTTCCTCCCCGAAAGCCTAGAAAAGAGCAGGGTATGCAGCATATCTGGAAGGCTAATCCGAGTGCTGAAGAACTAAGGAGTCAGCCAGTTCCAGAAGCTGTTGTCCCCAGGCAACATCACCTTATCAACTGTCTGCTCCTGCTCAAAATGCAGTCCGAGTTCCTCTGCTGATCTAAACCACAAATAATTTTGAAGAGGACTTGCTAAGTCATAGTTTCTTTGGTAGAATATTCCTACAGCAATTTTGGCTTTACAGGTCAAAAGAACAGCTGAAACTGCACCTTAAACCCAGTAGATAAATAGTGCTACCTGTAGGTACAAAGAAATCAGTGTTTCAAAAAATAGTAGGGCCCATATAATTAATATCCTGTAATAAAGCAAGAAAGCAAGGCAAGTTTTAACTTTTAGGTTTCCTGTTTCATGGAACTGTCAAAACATTTTGCTTTCCAAATTAAGTTTCCCTTCATCAAAATAAGCATCATGACTATGAAAGCTGGGCAAACTGTCTAACCACAGACACTCCTTGTCTTCATTTAGATGCCAGGGTACTGGAGAAGGGGAATTTAATTAAGAAAACAAGAACCATTCTTGGAGCTTCAGGGGGGCAGCTGGCAAGTTTACCACTAAAGGCTTCATTCATAATCATTTGCACAATATTTAGTGCAATTTTGTGTAGGGACAGAGCAATTTGCACTATACTTTTTAGGAAGGGAAATACTCCAGCACATAAAAGCAGCACTGGCTGATCTCTGTAGTGTGGGGAAACTCGGAAGTTTAGTCAGAAACCAAAAATGTTGCTCAAACAAATCAGGTACAAGAAAGAGCACAATGAAAGGCCCAGCTGTGCCCTTGTGCCGTATATGCAACACACCTCTTATTTACAATACATACCATGAGAGCTGATCACATCTTTCTGGATGATAAAAAGAATCAAAGCAACTTTACTTAAAACCAGTGAAACATTTGGATCGAGTGTGCGTTTTGCATAGTTTCCTAAGGAAGCATTAGGCATAGATTCCAATAAGCCTGGGTTTAACTAGCTTGCAGTGAAACTCAAATATGTTAAGGAAGGACTCGCCTACACTGACTGTTTTGATAGTAATGTCGCTGCAAGTCTGTAACCAGGGACTATTTACACTGCAATGCCTACTTTCAACATCTCATGGTTACCCAGACAGTCTCTTCCCTACAGAAGTTCTGGGACAGACAACAATCTCACATTTTTCTGGTCCTGACTCAATGCTCTCCTGCATCAAGCTTCACCTCTACTTGTAAACAGGGAGAAATCCAAAGCAGACATAGCCAGTCCCCAAAAGTCAACTGCTCCTTTGGAAACCAGTTTCCATTTAGAAACCAAGTGCAGACAGTTTTAGCGTGGGCTGTGAAGGAGGATATATACTGGAAAGGGCGGCTGAGAAGCTCTGACCTCAAAAGCAGTCACAGAATTTTCTGAAGAATATGCTTCTCTGAACCGGCTTCAAACAGAATCTTCCTTCTGCTTTGTACAGATCTGTACACGCTAGGTAAGTAAACAACCAAGCAATGCTAACGCACCCCATTTCAAACACTATGTGGCGAATTGTTACAGCTTTCCCCCGCCTCAATGTCAAGCATCCAGAATTCTCAATTTTGTTTTCACCATTCTCCTACAAAGTTTTTGTTAAATCAATTCTTGTTTTAGTAAGTCTTTAAAACGTAAGGTACAGATTAAATGTCAAAATCATCTATGTATTTAGGATCTTGCGTGTATTCCAACGGGGGAAATTAAACACAGAAAAACAAATTCTTGCTGCACTACGCAGATGGCATTGTGGTTTCCGAGTCAAGGCAGCCTGATGCAATTATTTTTGGAAGGATTTTTTGTCTATGTTTCAACATTCCAAAACCATCTTCATTGAACGATAATCCATACTGCATAACTCATTCTCCTTCAGGTAATGGTAACCATAACCCATACTGCATAACCCCTTCTCCCTCAGGTAACGGTAACCATAATGCATAGCGCATGATCCATTCTCACTCAGGTAACTGGTGGTGATTTTTCACAGACATCGAGGCTTGACTTTTTAGGACAGTTTTTTGGTGGCCTGTAGCTATGTTTTTTTGCTATCCTGACTACACAGGTGCAGTGCTTATGCCCTGTGCTGAACATACAGCAGTGATGTTTCAGGCCTTTCAGACAGCGGCAGGAGAGGCTCTTCTAACAACACAGAGCCAACGTGGGCTTCTATACCACTTCATTTGTCTGCGCTTTGTATAGGAAGCTTTGGCAGAACCAACAGGACATACAGAGGCCATACACTCTGTTGTTCTCCCACTGCTATTTTGACATCTAACCAGCATTAGAGCTGCCACCAAGATACTCTAGAAATACGTAGTGCAGGGTAAGGAGATAGGAAAGTAATTTTTCATGTCTTAGTATCCTTATTCCTGGCAATTTGTTGGAGTACAACTAATAGTACAACACAAAGTTATCTTTGCTCCATTAAAAAAAAAAAAATCACCTTAAGAAAAAATTAAGAAACTAGGAAACGTCTGTGGAAGAGGAAGTAAACAAAGATTTCAAACTATGAACTTACGCTCACTAGATCAGTCTAGAAGTCTGAGGTAAGTAATTCTGAAGCAAGCAGGCTGGCTGACCACAGGAAGAGCTTACTGTGGACAACCAGCTCATTCACCGTAGTTGCTAGTTCATTCACTTCATACCCCTGTAGTTTTCAGTCAGTGGGACCAGCAAACACTACTGACAAACTTACAAAGGCGGTTCCAATTTTGTTACTAGTATCATGTTTAACGGTATCTCAGTAGTGAATGTTAGACTATTCAATCTTCCTTGCTAAAGCTAACTGTATTTTATAATTAAACCTTAGATTAAGCACAACACTGAAATTTTGGTTTATCCAGTAATTTACATAAATCACTGTTATTTAATGTGTTAATAGCCAAGATAAGTTTATAAACCCCCAGAGTGCAACAAACTCAATTTGTAATTATGAGCACACAGCAATTTGTATAACATGCCATGTAAATCTACAGTAATTATGACCCTGCTTAAGGGTAATTCCCAACTTAATCACATTTAATACACCATTATTTCCAAGATCTAAAAGGCTGAAATGGGCATTTATCTTGCATTTTGCTTGAATAAAAGCAAAGGGTTACCAAGAAAAAAAAAACGGAATAAACTACCAGGGAGTAGTTTTCTTCCTGCAGACTATAAATACAGCCATGAAGCATTGTACAATAAAATGCATACATGGGTCAAAATACATGTTACTCCTCTCACAGTGGGCTTTGGGGAGCTATTAATCCTGTTCATCCCTTGAAAAAAATATGCTAACCCATATGTCTCCTCCACCTCCTCCCTCCCATGATGAATTATCTGCTTCTCATGCTCTCCCTCCACCCACGCTTACCTGTACACCTAATGAAAACTAAGTGTTCTTTAAAAAAAATATTGGGATATATCAGTTTCAAGGACAATGCTTTTTCACAATATTCTCTTTTGGTGTATGATGAGAATTATCAACAAACAGTAACTGATCCTCTACCTGTATAAAACAGAGTATATTGTGATAATTTTCCCACATGACCTTGAATTACGTAGGAATTCTCAAATATGCCTGGTAGTTCTTTAAAAGCTAACACATTGCTTTACTTATCCCCGTTTTGTGTCCCCCAAAATGGATTTCTTTTCTTCTCTCGTATACATTTCTTCATTTCCTATGGCTGTGTACTAGTCCACCTGTTTTTTTTAATGCCAATACACAAAAGTCAGCTTTAAAATAATAGCTACAACTTCAGTTCACTTTTTAAACTGAACTTATAAAGCCTTTAAATAAACACATCTGGGAAAAGGCCTTGTGTTGTCGGTTGCTATGGAGTAGGCAAAACAATGAATCTTTGTAGTCATTTTACTCTCCTAAAAACAGATGCAAAGCCTATTTAAGGCAAAGGAAATCTTCACTGACTTCAAGCGTTTGTAGACTCGAAACTGTACTTTTCAACTATCTATCTTAAGCCCCCCCACCTTTACAAAATGTGAAATAGCATTATCGCTATGTGAAGGATAGGAATATCGAAGCACAAAGAGAATAAACCAATTAGAATAACTTTTCACAGGCCTCTTGCAGATCAGTGGCAGAACTAAAAATGAAACACATCTACACATTCTGCTTCTTTATTGCCTCCCATAAAACAAGATACTTAGCTCTACAGAGGGAGAAAAGAAAAGGGTCTGTTATTAGCCCTCAACAGAAACCTTGTCAGTGAGAGTCTGTGCTCTGCAGCAAACTCTCTCCTTAGCCCTGGCTAGAAGATTTGGGTAAGAGGCCTGATTTTGGAACAAGAAAGGAAATTCCACGATGATAACAATGTTTCAAAATGCTAAGATACACTGATTTATCCAGTGCGGAAGCATGCAAACCAGACAACCCTGTAACCTATAGCAAGTTGTAAAACATACACAGAATCTCAGCAATGAGAAAAACAATGCATAAAGAGGATTAGATTGCAGTCAAACCATTAGACCAAAGCCAGGATTCCGGACTCAAAATTCTCTGCTGTCAATACTCTGACCTGGTTTTGTTCCTCAAAGTCAATAGTTGATCCACAAACCCTCACTTGTGTGGGGAGCTATTGTAAACTATATTATTACGTGCACTACAACACCGACTATTTACATCCATAGGAACAGCATCGGAAAAAATAACATTAGGCAGAGCTTTTATTTAGTACGGTATTTAGGTATTTTCTCTCAGAGAACTCTGGAACACTGGTCCCACTGCTTCTGAGCTGAGGTTTTCATCCTCCCTGGTTCTGCCTCCGCTCCCCACAGTGCAGCTCACAGCAAGACAGTTCTGGTTTTCCACAAAGTTCATCAGTTACTAGATAACTACATTTCATTATACTACTATCAAGATATTTACAATTTCTCTTGACAAATCCGTAGGCAAGTGGAACAATTTTTTTTTGGTGCAAATACCATGCAACCTCCCTTTCAAAACAAAATTCAGCAGGGGGCTTTCAGCAGTCATCAGTGTTGGCGTGAGCCACCCCAGCAGTGAAACTATACCTGAGAAGCGGAAGCTGCGATCTAGGTCAGTCAGCACTGAGCAATGGTTCTTCAAGAGAAAACACTTTCTTCTCACAAATCCACAGACAGAGGGATAGCGAGCGCTTGGAAATCCCCCAAAGAAAGTACAGAGGCTGACAAGGAGCCAGAGAGCCCATTTAGAAAGAAGTTCATCTGTAAGCCAAGAAGGTCACTCTATTATTGCCAGAAATCGTAGATCAAAATAGAGTAAAAGAGAAAGGGAAACCTTTAATCTGCATTCTTGGGGGCAATAAAGGCAGGACTCCATACCGTGAATACAAGGTGACTGCAATTACAAGTTTGCTGATACCGTTATACATATAATAGTCCCTTGTCTCTTAAGAGTGAAATATGTACAAGAGAGGCTCCTTCCTTTTCCTCACTTGGAGTGCCACATTCTCTGATGAATGCAGAGTTCCCACAGCTTAGGACACACCTAAGCATTTGCAACACCAAGTCGTCGGCTTCCAGGATTTCCCTGGCTGCGCGTTCAGTGCCACTACTGAGGAAGGGTGGTGGACACCAAGTCCACGTGGCTCAAGATTGAGAAACTCAGGATGTAAGGAATATACCCTGATGCTGTAAAACAGCAGACCTCACAGACAGAAGGCTGAAGCCATGAGCTTTTCCCCTTCCAGACTGTTACGTAGTCATAATAAAGGTCTGAAAAAGTAAAGTAATTCTCCTTTACTAGAGAAACAGTGCAGATTTGTGGTCAGAGTAAGCTACTGCCGCCACAGAAAGAAGCAGCTTTACCTTCCCCTCAGCTCTGCACCTTCCCCACCTGCTTTGCAGGTGCACAGGTTCGTGTCAATGTGATGGGCATGAACAGATTTAAACCAAGGAAGGTTTTGGCAGGTCATTTGGGATGTTTCACCTCATACAGGGCAGAGACATTTGTCACAGTTGCACACTGAGCAGCACTCAGTATCAGTAAGACCCACTGAGTATGTACTTAAGGCACAAGAGAAAAGCAATGCAGAAGTTCGCTTTTGTTCTTTACCTCTAGGTGTTGTCTCCAAATGGGACTAGAATGGAAAGGTTATTATGATTTGGGACTTTTTAATATTACAAAGCACCGCTGTTAAAAAGCCATATGAAAAACCCGCTGACACCAGATGGTACAAAACTCCATATACCACCTATACAAATGTCAGCAAACTTGTCACTGAATAAAATATCTTTAAATGAAGTTGGACAGAATACGAACATTGCGATGATACATATAATGCAGGTAGCTAATACACAGTCTATTAATGCTCTTGAAACACCCTGCGTAAACCAAATGAAACTGAACCATCTTTTAAAAATATGCTATACCAGATGGTTCCCCCCGCCTCTTTTTTATGCTTTCATTTTATGGCAGTAATAATGTGCTTTCTGCAAAAAGCATTTCTTTGGGATTAACGGACAGCTGAGGTTAACAATGCTTGGTTATGCTTCACGTCATCAACATCTCAAAAGCTCTAAATCCCCAAGAAAAGCATAGTTTTGTTTGCTTGGTATTTAATGGTTTTTTCCCTGTTTGAACGATGCACAAATTTAGTCAGACGAGTGAGCTTCTGTGTGCACGCTGGGTTTTGTGCACACACTAAAGTCAAGGAGAAAAACACATGACTGATTTTAACATGGCTTTACTAATATTTTCTAATTCTGGAAAATACAGAATTGTGTTTCTTCAAACGAAAATGTGAAAGAATTACAAACCCCACAAATAGTTACTGAAAGCTTGTGAAAGTAATTACTAGTCAGTATTAAACATCTGAATGTTGCCAATTTATGTTCTCTATAGAACCACCTTTCTAGCAGCATTTCTGACATCTGGCTCAGTATAACGTGCTACGTTAAGATGTCATGTGTACAGTGCACACCATGTAGAAGTACGTATTTTCCATGACTTGGCTTTCTGCTAGCACCATGCTCAACCCAGAAATTTTTCTACTTGAAGCTCAGATTGTGTTAGTTATTTTGACAGCAACCACAAAGTTTAAACTGTTACTAAAATGACAAGCATCACTGAAATGTCCCATATATAAATTTAAAAAAAAGGACTGAAATCCAATTTTAAGTTAAAAAAAAAAAATTCAGTTTTTCACTGACTGCATATTTAAACAAATGAGTAGGAAGAAGGTTATAAGGAAGGTCTTATTATTGACCTAATAAAGTCAGATTTAAAGGTATTTTATGAAAATATTTTCACGTCTTCTGTATTAGAGCATGACTCTGCAATACAACAATTTTTAATTCAGGAAGGATATTTATCTACTTTCACATTTTGTCAAATCCGTCAGCACACAGAGGTACTGTATCACTCAGAAGACTTGATTCAAATGCAGAAATATTTACAGACTTGGCGCTTCTTTTTGGCAGTTGCACATCCTTAGGCTGATACCGCAAGTGACTGTGCTGGCACTGTACTGTCCTTTTCCACAAAATTCAGCAAAGGCTGCATGCTTACAGTTTTATGTATAATGCAAAGGGTGATCACTAAGGAAAAACAAAAAACCAAAACCACATTCCCCAGCAATGATCACATAGAAAAACACATTACTGTACTAAGGCCACCCTATATATACGCATAACATAGCAAACAGCTGTGGCACTGACAATACTGCTGTGTGTGGTAACAAAGTCTGAGCCTCCGCTGATTGACTTAAGTCGGTGAACCGGATTCATTAACCATAAAAACTCAATCCTAGCGTAAATTGTGCAAGGAAATATTGACTTTTTTCACGGTGACCTTTATAGCTAATAGAAACTTTGAATGGTGTTTTGAGCCACATATAAAGTAAACAAAAAATAGGAGAGGAACCAATAAACACACACCTTGGAGAAACATTCCACACTAACAAGGAACGAAGAGCATTAAAAAAAGGAATATTTTTGTTCCGCCTTTCCCTGCGCTGGAGCCTGGAGGCCAGCACAGAACGTTTCAGTGTCCTCTCTTTGGAATACGATGAACTCTCCAAAAAAAGGCTGGGCAGCACTGGCCATTTTCACAGGGAGACGGGACACCTTTGCCTGTCCTCTGCATGTAAACGTGCCAGCTCTGCGCAGGGCCGGGCACAGCAGAGACAGGGCACAGCAGCTTGTGCTCGCTGTCCCGCCAACTGCTGCCGTGCGGCTGCCAGCCACCTCTGAATTCATGTACCTGAAAATACATCTACTGTACACCTCTCTCTCAACTTGAAAACAAAGGCAAGATGTGAAAGAGCAGGATAACGTTACATGACCTTTCTAGGCATTATTAAACAACAGGGAAGAAACAATCAGAAAATACCAAATCTGTATGACAGTACTGGATTTTACATGCAACGCGTCAGGCATTGAGGCAGGTTATGTATTACTAGCTAGCTTTTTAGGAAGGCCTGTAGCAACAGGACTAGGGGAAATGGCATTAAACTAAATGAGGATAGATTTAGACTAGATATAAGGAAAAAATTTTTACAATGAGGGTAGTGAAACACTGGCACAGGTTGCCCAGAGAGGTGGTAGGAGCCCCATCCCTGGGAACATTCAAGGCCAGGCTGGGCGGGGCTCTGAGCGACCTGATCTAGTTGAAGGTGTCCCTGCTCACCACAGGGGGGTTGGACTAGATGGCCTTTGATGGTCCCTTCCAACCCAAGCCATTCTGTGATTCTATGATACTACAGAGTGATAAATTCAAGCAGGAGACTTAAATATTTGTCCCGTTATGCTCATTCACAGATTTCTCCCTAATACTGTCCCTTTGCCTGTCACGCTCAGCGTACCTGTATAGAACACAGACACGGAGTTACTAGTGTATGGCTGAAAGCATACCTTCAAATTACCTTCTTCATAATACTGACGTATGCATGTATGTTAAGGTAAAAAAAGGATCAGGAAAATTCCTCTTGGAAACTCTTCAGTGCAGAAAACTAATTACATTTGCTAATACGTTAAGTGAAAGAAGAAACACGTGGCCCCACTGTTAGATCCACAGGGAACGCCCAGAAAGCAGCCCCTGTGACACAGGCCTCTCTTCAAAAATCTTATGAGAGATTTGCCTCGAACCTCTCTAAGGCACCATTAGCACAACACCAACAGAAGAAACAATTTGCATGGGAGTGTGCACAGTACATATTTGTTTATAGATGAACAGGATATATTTTGTTTCCTTTTGGAAATGGGTAACTCCTGAAGTTTGTGTCTTGCACAAGGGTTGTATTTTGGCACAACTGCACACTGACTAAAGAGACAGTGGGAAGACACCAGGCTGCTAAGTTTTCATCTTTTAAAATTATTACTTAGTGCAGTCCTTGTTTTAAATCTAGATAAAAAAGAAAAAAAAAATGATGCCTCCCCCCACGTGAAATAAACCAGTAGTTGCTAAGGGGAGAAGAGAATCCTTTCATTGAATGGCACACAGCACTGTGTGCCAGACAGGGCAGTCTGCCCACAACCCATCTTCCTTTTAGCAGCCCTCCACCTCTCTGAAAGAAAATTTCCACAGTACTCCAACCACCACTTGCCCCGCATGGTGAGTAATAAGGGACCTATACCATAAGCCAAAGCGTATTATACATCACTGCCTTCAAAAGGCAAAAATGGCAAAAGAAATCACATTTTTGCAGCCCGTGGGAGGGACCCATGTTGGAGAAGTTCGTGGAGGACTGTCTCCCGTGGGAGGGACCCCAGGCTGGAGCTGGGGAAGAGCGTGAGCTGTGCTGCCCCTGAGGAGGAAGGAGCGGCAGAGACAACGTGTGATGAACTGACCGTAATCCCCATTCCCCATCCCCCTGTG
>JAVKLA010000036.1:1920722-1945665 GCA_034782735.1 Sagittarius serpentarius | reverse complement strand
GAGTCTGTTTTGCCCGTGATGGTAATTGGTTAAGTGATCTCTCCCTGTCCTTATCTCGACCCACGAGCCTTTCATTATATTCTCTCTCTCCCGTCCAGTCGAGGAGGGGGAGTGATAGAGCAGCTTTGGTGGGTACCTGGTGTCCAGCCAGGGTCAACCCACCACATACAGTAAGAACCACCCCCAGGTCTCTTAGGAAAAGCTGCTAACCGATCTGGAGATTAGAAACAGGAAGTAATTTGAAATGTACATTCGTTTTCTTTACCACCATAATATGTCCTTCCCCCCCCCCCCAATCGAGGCACCCATGCTACAAACTGCAGTAACTTGGCAAATGAAAATGACCCTGAGGCAACAAAAGAGATGAAGAATGCATTGAAAATGGGTAATCTTTGGCACCCACCATAAGATTATTCAGTGAACCAGTTTATAGCAATGTTACTTATCTTCATTAATACGGTGGAAACATGCTCTGGACTCAGACGGACTCCCAAGTTCTCCTCCTCCTCAGCTCAACACACATAGGACTGCAAGAGCACCAGCAATTTAATCAATTTGTATCCTTTCACATAGCCGGCTAGAGAGATTTCCTCCTTCTCCAGGGCCGAGCTTACCTTGGTGTGCTCAAAGCTCTGTTTGTCAAGAATCCAGGAAACTAAATGACAAGAAACATTTTATTTTGTTGACGGGATTGCACAGTGGTAACTGAGGGCAGAGCATGGCCAGTTACATGCAGCTGGTATCAGCTACAATAGACATAGTGCGGTAAGAGAAGACGGATGCAGTTCCAGTCAGCGCTATTCCATGGAAACCTGACCACGGCTTTCCAATCTAATGAGCTTGACAGGCACTGAAAGTACAGATGAAGATGAAATAGGCTGTTTCATAGACAGGGAGTCATTTAGAGTCCTCAGAAGGTTTCTAGTATGAACAGAATTTTATGGACTGTAGGTTGGAACTCCTATCCTCAATCTAATTTAAAGTTAAGCTCAAGATGCAAAACCCACTGTGCGCATCCAAAGGAGACCGCAGCACACCAGAGGACCAAAACAGGTGAAACCAGGGAGGTGGCACAATCTAACACTTTGTTGGCAAACCTGTTTTCAGATATCGGAGGTATTTCGTTCTTGAACAAACACGAGGACAAATTTTACTCTTGGTGGAAACCTGAGACTGAGTGAACCGTCAGCCACTGTGGCCTATGTGCAAAATAGCCTAACCCCTCCCAGTTCTCCAGCAGTGCTTAAGAACAGCGCCCAACAGTGATGTGCAGGGACCAGGCCTCTGTAATCCGTCCCTGTAATCCCAAAGAGACCTTTGTAATACCTTATACTATCAAAACACCCCATTACATTCACCACGAGCAGACTATTGCTTTGGGCCTGAAGCCTGTAACACAAAAATAACCTACTGAGCTAGCAGTCCGACTGCTGACATACTTGCTGTATAACCCGAGGAGTCCACAAGTGTACTACAGGGCAAGTGTGCACTTAAACCTATGGTTATTCTGATAACCCCATGTTATTCCTCTATATGCATAATGCAATGATTATTGGTGTTTGCAATCCCACTAAAAAAAAAGGAAGAGAGTGTAGGACAAGCACTTACGTGTTTAGTTATCAAGTAAAAAAACCGTGGTGTTTAAGTCTAGGGAGAGAATTCTGACTTCCTAGAGACAGAAGAAAAATGAAGATAACCCTAGCTCAAGAAGACATGTTAGAAACCTTTCACATTTACTTGATTGGATCACCAGCTTGGATATTATGCCATCTTTCGTTTAAATTATGTACTGCAAAGTAATTGAAATGTGAAGTATTGCTCAATCAGTTTAAAATTTAATCTCAAGAAATTCAGCCATACTTGATTTAAAACAATGTAATTTTTCTTCCTACAAAAAAAAAAATCAGCAAAATTAAGAATTTTTAATCTTGCTACTCTGTATTGTTTTCAGAATAACTTTCAGATACTCTCAACTGACAACAAAATCCTCTAGTTTTTATAGGTAGATGATTACAAAAATAATTGTAAAAATAGTTTGATGTGTCTAAACAGTATTAGTTGCTTGCTTTACAATCATTTCAGTAGCTTTTCTCCTACACCACTCAGCAGTCTCTTGTTACCCATCACAATGAGTTTCAACAAGTAACTATCTTCAGATGCATGACAGATCTTTAACTTAGAACTGGCAACAAAGATGCACCTTTATTTCTGTGCTTCTCTTTCTTCATATTGTAGACAAAGAATTGTCCTGGACTAATTATGAGATAATTCATTTTGCTTTGACCTTGCTTATAAAGCCAGCAGAGTCTACCCTGATGTTCTTTAGTTGGTAATATTTCCTTACGTTTATTTTATATTAAATACCTACTTACGTGCATGAAAGTTACTTTCAGTATTGATAAGCAGGAAGGTGTTTGTTGTGCTTTGGGTTTTTTGTTGATCAAATTAGCTTTCACTAATGGTGAAATACTCAAAGCATCCCTTTTTGTACTGTCCTGAAACCCCTCCCATGAGCCAGAAGGAACGAAACAGTCAAACAGTCCAAGCTGGAGTTATTTCAAATGGATTCTTTTTGAAATTCACAGGGAACAAGTACATTTTTTTAGGATGGGGAAAGATCAGCCGAGTACAACAGATAATCTAAACCTCTTATTTTTTTCCCTAGAATGGCTATTGTGTAAATGCCCAATGGCACCTATCAAGCCTTTCCCAAGACTGACTGAGTAACCTGAGAAGATGACAGTTGCTCATTTCGGCACAAATACCTGGTTAGTACTATGTTAAGCCATGGGATGAAACCTCAGACAGACAAGACTCCCCAGCCGCATGTGTATGAAAACTGAAAGGAAACATAAACTGTTCTTAAGCATCCATTTTTCAAAGCTCCTGCCATTATCTTTCAAGGAAACAGAGTTGAGAGGTTGGGGTTTTTTGTTCGTTAAGTCTGAAGAAAGCATTCAAATGGTGACATATACTGCTACTATCTGCGTATGTTACGTGCTGTACTTTCTAGCATTAGGATTGTTGAAAGGAAGTTGCAGCTTAGAACAGTTTAAAGCCAGAAGCAGCGTTAACACTGAAGAAAGGTGAAGCCTTCTATATGGTGACAGAATATTCACTGCTACTGTGACCCCTTCAGGCTGGCCCTCAATCAGCTACAACATGCCTAAAACATAACCATAAGAGCTCTGACAAAAACCTGCCCATTTCACAGACCTAAATTTACCCTACCTACAATGCAAACATATATATGTAAAGCAATAAACCCTCAAATGTTTGAAATAAAAAGCCCTGAATTCCAGCCTCACAAGCACTCACTGCAACAGTATTCCATGCAGAAACTGGAATTTAGTGCAATTTCTGCTTCTCTCCGGATGGTCAGAAATAAGGTATCTCTTTCAAATGGTAACAATGCTACAACTTGCAATCCTGCTCACAGACACGCCACAGAACATACATGCTAATAAAGAAAACGTCATTCATTGTTTCTCCCAAATTTTCAAATGTTATTTTACCATGCGGTGCAATATACCACCCACGTTCCATCTCTCCTCCTTTTCCTCCAGCACCCAAACACAAGTTGAACAGCCTGTCACAAATTACAATCTCCTTTTAAGTCAAAGATACGCTCTTGAGCAGACATCCGGTAGAAATTTCTGCATATGCTGTGCCAGGTTTTACACAATGCTACGGTGGTCCTGTAGGGAATTATAATGGCACATACATTCTTCAATTAATTCATTTCTAAAATTGAAGGATTAATTATTTTAAACCTGTAAAGTTTTCAAATAAAAATAACTTCTACTCTGTTAAGGATTTTATTACACCAAGAAAACCACCATATAACAATCTCAGGGATTCATTCTTTACTCAGACTAATTCTAACTGTGTGTCAGTTTTTCTCTATCCAGAATACATTTTTGCTAAGAATACTCAGCTCTGTATTTAGAGGGCTCCGTGTGCCCACGCCCTCACACACATGAATTCTACGTAAAGCATTACATGTACTCATCTGCAAGCATGTGATAAAGAGGGAGGCAATAAGCTTTCAAAAAAATTCACAGGTATTTTCATTTTGGAGAACATATTTCTGCATTTATGCTTTTCAGACCATGCTGACTCACGTGTACAGCTGTGGTTGACAGAACAGCATCTCTTTCACACATGGCAATTCCCTCTGTGTTTGTGAAGGAAGCAGAGAAGGCCTGGCTTCACACGAAAGCAAAAGCTGCAGAATTCAGATATAAATGCTAGCTAACAAGTCTTTCTGCATGTCTGGTAACCACAGTTAGTGCTTTGAATAGCTCTGCTAGCGGCGAAGAGTTTGGCAAAATCCCAGATGGGGGACAAATGCCTGAAGCAAGTTAGCTTCTGCTACAGGAAGGATCCGGAAATACACTGAATGTTCGAAGTCTGTATCATTCAAAACATGATTTAATCAATTTACCAAAGCCATTAGAACGTTCCCCTCCAGGTGAAAGGCAAAGGCACAAAAAAGCATCTCATCTTGGCTCGTTTCTATAAAGTTTGGTCAGACATGCTCTAACCAAGAAGCCAGACAAAAATGAGCATGATGCTGAAATTAAGTTTACCCTGCTGCTCCAGTAGGAGACTTTAAGATGTGATCTTTATTTTATGTATACACTGTTAGTTGGTGCATGTAGCCACGTTTTGACAGCTTTCTCTGCAGCATTCTCTCTTTTCGGACCTCAGTGGGCTTATTAGAACTAAGTCACCCAGAGTCTCTCTGCCATGCCGTCAACACCACAGTTATATAAACCTGCTTTAATTTTGTTTGTTGTGTTCCAAACCAGGAGGCTGTTAGCTGATCTTGCTACTGCAGACAGTTTTGAAATAATATTAATATTCCAGGGGCTCACCCAGCAGGCACATCAGCGCTGCCATTCATAACCAGATGCCAGCTCCTCAGCAGCAGCAAAAGCCCCAGCTTCGTCGGAGCGATGACTGCAGGCTCACGCTGCCCGGCTCGGGCTCTGCAGCTGCCTGCGCAGCAGAGACATCAGGGCCGGACCGAGACACCCGCCAAAGCAGCAAAGTCTGCACGGAGCTATTCACTGAGGCAGCTACGTAGCTACTGATAAGCAGTTCAGCTCCAATGAGTGAAGATGTTTATGTTTACCGCTATTGCCATATCTACAGCTGAAGTGTAACATACGTCAGGTATAAACCCTTACATCTATGTACAGCTCTGGGCGACTGTTCCTAAAAAGCTGTAAATCTAAACCTCTCTAAGTAGCAAGCAATCTCAAAAATAAAAGGGAAAGTTTGCTGAGGGAAACCACCTCTTCTCTTAGTCCTCTGATTCTACTCAAATGGTACAAATAATACAGTTAACTATATTAAAATAGATAAAGCTTATGATTTCTGATAAAAGGCTCAATATGGATGTACATTTTTGTTTTGTAGTATGGAAAGGTTGGTGTATAAATAATCCAAGCAGCCTTTCAGGTTGAAGCAAGATGTCGTAATTCCTCAAGTAGGATAATAATACCATGTAGTTGACTGTAAGCAGAATAACCTTAGAGGCTCGAGACAGGTGCTGAAAAAAGCTGGAACAAAGCCTCTACTGAAATAGCTCAGTATTTATACCCAGCTTCTATAAGAATACTCCAAGAGATAAAACTTAACTCCCTTTGCTTGATGAAAGCAGAAACAAATTTAGCTTTGAGAAACGCGTCCATCTCTGCTTCTTTCTGTCGATGTAAATCTGGCATTTTGGATTAAAATTCTGCACCCAAGTAGATCAGGTATTATTTCACCTGACACTGCTAAAGAGCATTTAGGTCAGTCTGCATAAAGAGTCACAGCTTCCCTGATGCCGGCTTTTTGGCGCTCTGTCTGCCTTTGAACAGTTTCTCCCGCTACTCTCTGATTAAGCTGCCATTTTCCCCTGTGAAAGAACTTAAGATCAGGTGACGTACTACGCATTTTGCTGAAGCTGTGTTGTTGTAGAAAAGTAAAAGTCTATCAATACTCACTTTGGGAAAAGTTTTTCCTCAAATCTCTCAGATACATCTTGCTAGAACTTACTCCTGGCTGGCAAGAGCGCACTGTATAATCACTGTCAGAACGGCGAAGTAAGGTACCTTCTCTTTCGCAGACAAATTTGCTTTGAAATCATCCTGCTGCGGCGTGGGGAAACGGCACAGCAGCTTTGCGTAAAGCCTTCCCTGAACAAAAGGCTTAAGCGTCTTTAGGTACTGTGCCTTATCCTAAGAGGAAGAGCATGTTCTGGATGTACAAATACACATATGGATAAACAAGACAGGGATTTTTTTTTAGGGCATGAAGTACCAGGAAGATTATTATTAGCAGTATTATTTATCTGTGTTTTTCCAATATAGTTTGTTTCAGGGTTGCTTTTGATTTACAGATGAATAGGGAAACAGGTGTGCATCTTACTGAAGCAAAAGTATATGAATTGAAGGGAGAAACACTGTTGAATGAGACAAAAATACAGTGAATGTATTCAGTGGTGTCCAACGCTTGCACAAAACATCGTAGTTCCATTGAAACTGTAATGGCTGTTATCAAACACCAGCTGAGTATCCCAGCTGATGAGATCTAGAACCACTGTGTTATTTTGTTCATATTTTCTAAACCACAGAAAGAAAAGAGTGAACTTAAGGAGGTTAGTAAACACATCACATTTTAATTATTTTGTTTATTCTATGTGTAGTAAAAGCTAATATTTTTTTTTACTGCGTGTTCTAACTCAGCTTTAACATTCATTGTATTAAGGTACTCTGTAAGAAGATGTAAAATCTACATTAATGCCTTAAATGCAAGTGCATTTTGTAGAAGAATTTATAAATATTAACAAGATAAAATTTATGAGTGCAAAAGACACCATTTGCAGCTATAAATGTTTAATTCTGAGGGAATGGGAATAACATTTTCATATTCATGCAAGTCTGAAGCTACATTAAAAGAATACTTATGTATAAAGTGTTAAAATAACAGGACAAACTAGTACTGATCTGAAGTGATCTAAAGACTTTTCTGCTATCCTTCCTAGTTTCAGTTCAATATATGACTCTGAGGTCTAAAATACCTGTTTGGTATCGGTAGGAATCTGGAAAGTGGAAGCCCAAATGATAATATTAGTTTTATTAATTCAATATACCCTTCCCTGGCAGAGGTCATCAATATTACTGCTAACATTAAGTGCCAGGCTTTATGAAACACCTTTCATGAACAGACAATCAAAGTCAAAGTTTATCAAGGTCCTCCTTGAATAACCAGTCTGGATCACAGCACTCATTGTTTTGTACATAAGCAATCTTCAGAAATTAGTTTAACACCACAAATTAGGTTTCTGCCTTTTCAGGGCTCAGAACTTCTGGAGAAAGACCGAAATCTGGTTCCAGGACTGAGGGTGGGGATTTCAAAGGCACATTGGCAGTGCTTGCTTCTCACGGGATACCAAAGGGCGCTGAAAGCCCAACTTCTACTTATGCTCTTGAAAATATGTGTCTAATGCTGACAATACAGGACTTTTCTTTTGAAAATCTCAGCCATGGTGCCTAAGTCTAGATGACTTTTTTTTAAGCAAATAGTTGCAATAGTTGAACTTTTCCCATCGACAAAACAAAACATTAACATATTTACAACCTTTCCACTCTAGTGACTCCCTGGTTGGAGCAGCAGATGAAACTAAAGCGTTACAGTGGCGCTTGCATTTTTCCATCCCTGAACTAGGAACTTGAGCTCTCCTATTCCTTCAAGGCCAAGGAAGGCCAAGACCACAACTCTCTTGTGAGGTGGTGAAGTGGAAATAACCTGACTAGTTTAATTTCTCACTTTTAGGATCACCAAAACATTTGGGAAAAAGATAAATGGAAAACGAGAAAGCTCCCACGGATCAGATTTCTAAACAGCTCACAAACTCACCTGCAGCCCTCTTCCTCCTGCAGACAGTTACTGTAACTATGCACTCAAATTTGAGCAATGTATACATGTTTTTCTCTTTGGTTACTTTATTTACATATGCAGCGCCCAAGTCCCCAAACTGTACTACCGGATGCATACGCAAAGAAAGAGGACCAAAAACGTTCAGAGTGAGCCTTAACAGTCTTGCCTTCATGCTCACTGCAACTCAGATAACAGTAACCACAGAAGGGCTGTCCCACACAGAATAAACCAAGAAAACCAACTCACAGTAATATTATCTTTAGTCTCATTTTCATTTCTAAGATCCAGCCAAAGTTATTAACTTAATAGGAATAAAGAATCTGTCAGTTATGCACAGAATTCCCCTGCCCGTACATCGCAGGAAACATTAATTCCACGCTATCCTGGCACGGGCCGACGCAGAGCAGCACCAGTAAGGCAACGAAGGACTGGGAGAAACATCCCTTTGGTACTGGTGAGGCAGACTGTCAGGTTAGTCATCAAAGTCAACATTTTAAATGGCTAAATGTAAAGGTATGCCATAAAGTACTAAAAATGTAACTCCTTAAGAAGAATACTTCCAGCATTGCAGGGATAACTGAAGTAATTTATAATCACCTTACAAGGACTATTTATTTCTTCATTCTAACTAGCATGAGGTATGGTTGGTTTGTTTTTTTTTTTCCCCTCACATCTGTCACTGAACATATAAGTTAAGAAATAACATCATGGAAAGAAGAAAGCAGCATAAAAGAAAGAGTCGGTATAGGCTGTGACACAAAGCAAGCCTCATAAAAAGCAAAGCATTTAAGATGAAACGGGACTACAGAAAATTATTCCATATAATCAAACTGCCATTCTCTGCGTAGGCCAACTCCTGCATCATCAGCAGTAAATACCTGCTGATTTGACAGATAATCATACTGTCATACCACCTTCATCAACAAACTCTCTTTGGATATTTTCCAAACCAGTAAATAAACAACAACATAACAATCTAGTTCTCAGGTATAAACACGCAGGCAAGTGGAAGAGGAACTGCATATTGTGCTATTAAACTCTTTAAGTGCAATTTACAGTTAATTGCCTTTCACAGTGGAAAAAAAAAAATACACTACAACCAGCTCCATGCTAGCTTCCCCAAGCTTTAATTGCTTACTCAAACTGGGACTGGAAGCTAACGAGAATCTCAAGCATTACATTCAACAATGGCAGCTCAGCAGAAGTGTTCAGTTTTAGCATTTCTCTTTGCTGCAGGCCAAGAGTGGCAGGGAGCGAAAGCCTTATGTCTTCTGTTTCTCATTAAACACTGGTGTGCCATCGTAATTACAAAATAACATCAGAGAGGCCTTGCAGCCCTTTGTCAACTCCAAAAGGCATCTTAGACTTCTTATTTCATAAACAGAAGAATTTAAACAGGGAGGAACGGTGTTTTAACAAACACATTCATTGTAGAATATGAAGACTGTACTTACGAGATGACGCGTTATTCATGCCCCAGAATCCATTTGGCTATTTTGCTCTAGTCATTTCATCACAACACAAAATGCCGTAGTGTTTACTCTGGGGTCTAGAAACTGCTGGAGCTATGCAGGGCCGCCTTGGCCCTGAATTGCCCATTGTGTTACGCTTAAATCTTTAAAGAGTAAATAACCCTTTATTGATTAAATTCCTTTGAAATCATTATTTTAGTCCCTTGATTTTATGTGTGTACATATAATTTTGCAGATATGTATAATATGCTTTTTTTTTTTTTTTTTTAGCTCTACAGAACGTAGTTGCTCTCAAACCTCAAGGGTGAGGCAAATGAGAGAGCAGTACAGGGTGGGATGCAACAGTATCTTTAAATTATGCTACCACTGACTTGAGAGCAGCATGTGAAACAGCATCCTTACAACAGCTGAAAGTTCTTCTTTTATGAATTCCAAAGGAAAAACATTTACTTCTGAACTTTCACTTAAGCAGATGCCCGAAGCGCTGCTGTGCACACTGTAAACAGTTATGTCCTACAAATGATAACAGAGAGATAGAAATAATTTACAAGATAACCAAGCTCCACAGTTTGGGTTGTATAGCTTCCTGTTTCAGGCCACACACTGCAGGGGACTGTTTGGCTATTTTTAGAAACGTACTTATGCTAACACATTCTATTTTACCCCGTGTATATACACAGGTATCTTCCAGCTCTCAACAGCTCTTCACCTGTATCAGTCGTTCTTCTTCCACAGGCTATAAGGCTGTCGTTACTCCACGTCATGTTTACCTTCAGGTCAAGTTTCCTACAGTAGTAAGTACATCCCACCTTCTGCAGCAGTTTTATATTGGTAATCTGGTCCTATTACCTCCAAAACAAGCTGTAAAAATGCATTTAAAAGCCCTCACCTCAAATTTATTTACACAGTGTGGATATATAGACTGGAATAAAAACCAGGCAAGTTCTTATCTTGCTTTCTGGAAGGAACAATAAAACTGCCCAGTCCCCAGCGTGATACTACTTGGTTTTCTTCGTGATATTCTGTCTAGGATGTACTGCTGTTTTTACAGTCCAGCATAGTAAGGACCAGAAGGTTTTGGATGTGGGCATTGCCACACGTCAACCCATTGAGAAAAGAGCCAATTCCAGTAAAACTGAAATCTCTTCCGTTCTTTGCCCTGACTCTCCATCCCTCCTCCATGAAATAAACTCTGTGGGAGCCAACTCATGATGTAGGGGAAGAAACGTTACATCTCCGCTTCAAAAGCCTTTCTTGGACCTCGTCTCTTCTCTATACCTGCTCCATATTTTACTATGCTGAGAAAGGGGGAAGAGGGAGAATTTGGCCACCTGTCACGAAGCTAAGGGATCAGCCTGTGAGAGACGGTGGCCGTTTCATTCTCACACTGCTGCAGTACTTCCCTCTCAACAGCAACGACAATGCCTCGGCGGTGTGGGACAGCTGCTCCACGCCTGTAGAGCTGCAAGGATTCAGGCTCCTCTGTGGGCAAAGCCGCTGCAGAAGTTTATCTCCAGCCAACAGAGCCTGCAGTAGTTTTAGGAGTCGGGTACAAAAACATGAACCTCTTCTGCCTTGAAGTCACGACCCAATCAATTGCATTCATATGGACTGGAAGATGTAGAGCCCCGGTGCCTGGGTGTCCAAGGCAAACCCAAACAAACACTAAATCCACTGTGGCCCACTCCAAGCCCAACACATGAGTGCTTATGAATCACTTTCTTTAACCTGACTGAAGAGGCTGCCTACGATGCTGCGCTGTTAGAACAGCTTTTCAAAGGTATTTTGAAAGGACTCCTCCAAGCCAGGCGGTCTTCCCAAACTTGTTATGCAACAGGCCCACAAATAGTTCATTCAGCACAGTCCTGAGGATTAGTCTTGTTCAGCTGGACACTTTGTGCTTAATCCTCGCCAAGCAACAGAGTGTGGTAAAGGCATTCCTCAGATTTGCTGACAGGAAGAATCTGCTGCCAGAAGTCAACCAAATATGTAAGCTTTCAGAATACAGCATTTTCTTAGACACTCAAAATGTCTGTTCTCTATTACTCCCCATAGTAATTACATCAGGCAACTTCACATCCAGTTGTCATGAACTGCCAGCTTGCTCTAGGAAAAACATGTAAGGTGGCATTTTAGCCCTATTGCAAATGACAGTTCAGGGTCAGCAGCTGGCCACAGCTGAAGTGAACTATATAGAGGAGAATTTCACAGTGCTAGCAATAAAAAGGGCTCTGCCACAAATTTTAGTAGCAGATTTTTCTGAAGTACAGCAATGGTTAAGCTTTCAGTGAGCAACAACGGTGGTGTCTTGACTGCCTGTCCATATATGCACATTTAATCATTGTAGACCCACAAAAGAACCAATTACGTTCCAATTTAAACTCCCTCTCGTTTTTGTCCTTTAACGTGATGATAAATAAAAGCATGAAATAATTTGTATTCCTCATCAGAACGGCTGGGAGATGTTCAGAAGCTTAGAGGTGCAACCACGCCAGGACAAAATTGTTCATACTCATGAGGGAATTTTAATTGCAGACGTTTTGCACAAGCTAATAAGGAATGTGTGTGCTGAGACTGCAAGAAAAAAATACTGTGAGAATTCTGTTCTATATTTATAGAATTAACAAAAATGATGAACATTAAGTTAGGATTACATCACCACTGAACATACAGCCAACAGGTCATATCTCTTGGTGGTGGTGATCTCAACCACAAAACTGAGTACTCCACCCTGTTTTGGCAAATAAAAATAAGCAGTTGTTTGGAGAACTTCATGAATATTGAAAAAACATGTCCTCATACTGCAGTTAAATATTTCTCTTTTTTTCTGATAAAAACGAAGAAAAAACAGACCTTCAGTTATTAGAAGAATGCATTCCAGGCCCTCTGAGGATGTTACAGTGCTTGGGGACAGTTTCTGGAACCTTATTGAGAGGGATCAAACCTACTTTTGTAAAATGGTGCTTCAGAATAACTCCATATTAAGATAGACATATGTTACTCTAACCAAAAGTTCCTTCCTCCGAATTTAAAGGTCCGGAAATGTGCAGTGCTCTGGCAGCCAAGCAACATGGATATTTTTACTCAAAGAAACCCTTCTTAATTGTTATAGAAAGCATTCTGGCAAGCATCTAAAGCAAAGCACACATCAGGAGCTAAAATTTATATTGCACTTGAGAGAAACTGCTTGGTGGCTCCTCCATGCTGACAATGCGACTATGGCATCTGGGGGTGGAAGGTAAACTCTGGTTTAAAATTAATTGTTTAGTGTAGGAGTCAGCTCTGCAAATGAAGAGAGATGATTTGCCCTCGCGTAGAACATCATAGGAAGTCTCTGCCGACAATTAGCAGTTCCGTCTCCCTTGGCGAGGTCTGTGCAACTCTCGCTGACCATGCTCTCTCTGAGACTGTCTCCGAGCTAGCACGGTTTAGCACGATAGCTGCTGTGCTTCGCAAGAGCATCACTACAGTATTTCAATTTGAAAGACAAACACGTTTGTACAATTAAAGCGCCTGTTCAACAGAAAGCAGCCTTTGAGGTTTCTGGCCCGTAAGGACTTCACACAACTCTCTGGCCACACAGCCGTAAAAACGCACCCTTATTCAAAAGCTGCGCTGCTGTAGCTACACTGCTTCCCAATGTAATTATGCGCAGTCCCACCAGCTATGTGGGGAGAGGAAACCTGCTCTCTGTTTCTGGATCCGAAAGGCCCGGTCCCGGAATTCATTATCTAAAGCATCTCAGCTGGCCAGGCTTGATCTCACTCAGGGTTAGGCAAGGGTTTCTCAGGTTGGGATTGTCAGAATTTGGCAGACGAAGGTCAGATTCAGAGAAGGGAGTTAGATACCGCACAGACATAATTTAATGTCACAGACGTGCCTTCCAGAGCTGTTCTACCATTCTTCAGCTAATAGGATGGCTATTTAAAGAAAGAAGGCTCTTTGCAGTGATCCAATCATCTTGAACAGGACTGCTGTGCGATCAGCTTTGCTCACAGATTTTTTTTTTCCTGTTCTTATTTAGGGAATAGAGACCATCTAGTTATTTCTGCACAACTGAACAGATCAATTAAAATATTAATTTCCATTAGTTCTGATTCTCTAGAATACTTCCAGATAGAGTACCCGTCAGAACCAAACCAAAGGCGGCACAATGCTCAGGAATTGCTGAATAGTTTGGTGTTAAGTGTCTCAAATATTTTCACTTCGCTTCACGCTCACAAGCCTTTATTTCTTTTACATTACAAATACGAGGCAGTCTCTTCTCTGTGCTGTCAGGACCAGAGTCACAAATTAGTGTCTCTGTCATTAGTGAAATAGTGCTTTGACAAGTACAATCAGGCAAGGCAAGCCCTCTCATTAAGTGTTCCAGATGCATGAAAACAGGCAGGCATTTTTTCTTCTAGGAACGGAAGGAATTAAAACACACCAAATTTTAGCTGTGAAAGATCACGTTTGCCTATTTAAGAGATCTAGGTAAGCGTGGGAGGAGATGACCGCAACACTACCTCAGAGCTTCGCTACTGTTAATATTTAGACTGCTTGCAAAATCTGTTCAGAGGTACAAACCACAAAACATCACACAGCAAGTCTAAATTCCTCTTCCTGCAGGAATGGTAACTTTTGCATTTCCTGATAGATTGTATCTGATGGCTTTAGGACATTAGATTGGCTTATTATTTGACCAAGTGACCTCTGTAAATGTCTGGTTTTAACATTACCCGCTGCTCTAGATCAAACACATCCACAGTTTCTCCTCCCCTTTCTAATAGCACGCTTCTGCCAATAAGGTAGCATAGGTGTGCTCCAGAAGCAGACATTCTCTGTGCACAGTAAGCAGACAGAACCTTTTTTCAGACACCGTAGCTATCTCACACACTGGCTGGTACCATCCATGGGATACAGTACTTTTTGCAGGAGGTTTCAGTAAACACCACCGCTGCTAGCCTGAAGGTTGTACGCTACTGATCAGCTGTCGGTACGAAGCAATGAATCAAGGTTGCAGACCAGCTGGCTAACAAAGACTATAAAAGCAAATCCTGCTACACCTTCGTATACTTTAAAAGTATGAACATTTCTCCACTTTGATACACTTCCTTGTTTTCAGTACTGCTTTGAGCTGTAAAGTTCAGGCAGCAGCCTCATTTTGCATCTCCCACACCTCAAATTCAATATGGGTTGTGTGAGAAACAAATGTACGCTCAGCTATTGCTCTAAACAGAGAGGTCGGAAGAAACTTTTACCCACCTACGTGGGTCCTGTAGCTACCTCTGGGCATACCCAGGAACCAGCAATGCTTATGCTGAGACATGGAAGGAGACACACTCAGCTACTGCTCTGCAACTACCCTAACACGGCAGGATGGAGGAGGTTCAGACCAGTGCAAGCGATGAACTGCTACTCACTTTTCTCAACTTTTTGCTTTTCCCTCGCATTGCTGTCTGTGGTTGCTTGAGCCTATCCTTGATGCCAAAAAAAGACAGGCAACACCTTCAAGGGAAGAATCAGGCCCATCAAACTCAATTCTAAAAGTCTAAGGTGAGAGAAAAGTCATAAAGCAATATGAAGTAACAGCTCAAACCTGGGGAGGAGAAAACATCTTTCAGCTCAGGAACTGACAGACATAAGCTTGAGACCATCTCACTGGGGTCTCCATGTAGGCGCCTACATAGAAAACTGGTCCTACATATGAGCTACACACGAGAATATATTTTTTCTCTGATGTCCCTCAGTAACGCCATCACTCCCCCCTGGAAAAGGGTAACTGCACGTGACAGTTTTTGCTTGCATTTGCTGGTATGATCACAACGAATTTTACTCAGAGAGTAAATGCTGGAGAGAGCAGACCACACAGCTCCCTAGAAAGCTAATACACTGCTGGAGAACCAAGATCAACAAGGGATCTTCAGAGACCACGAAAATGGCTCATGTGCAGATGACCCCAAAATCTTCATATCTACTGTATTCATAAGTTTTTAGAAGCTTTTAGAAAAAATTTGTTGCATGCCAAATATTTTTTCACCCAATAAACTATGTATTTACAGTAACAAAGCTTATCTTTGCAATATCCTTAAGCATGGAAAAAGAATAAAACCAAAACTGCGCCTATAATGCTAGATGCATATATTAAAAAAAAAGCGTACGGAAAGAGTTAATACGTGATTTACCACATCTGACCTACTATTTTACATTTTACAATTTGTTGCTCCAAGTAACCAAGCTCTATTAGATACTAGCCTACATTTAATATAAAACACCCAGACAATCACTAGACAGTCCATGAATCTGAAAGACAGAATTTACTCAATTCCATTTTAATTTCTATTGTGTATAAAAGTGTTTAGAGCGTTAGCCTTGCTAAGAGATGACAGAATAACATTATACAGTAATTCAAACGCTTTAAAGGCTGCTAAGAAACCTCCACTGAAATGACAGGCCTTGTGAAGCGCTTAGAAATGCTGTTTCATCCCTTCTAGACTGGTTTAGGAGAAGAAAATTCATATAATAAGATCATATATTTACAGCACACAGGCTAACCTTTAAGCTATTTCTGTAATCATATTATCCAGAATTGGATAAGACTTGCAGCACTGGTATCACATGGTCTTTCTGAGCTGACTTTTTTTTAGTTTGTTATGAGGACCAGAAAATTCGGGAGGACATTCTTGCAAGACAGCGTCGTTCTTCTTATCCACAGTCCTTCTATCAAGTTGTCTGAAATTCTTTAGCAAGACTGAACATTAGCTTCCTTTAAAATCACTGAGCTCAGGAAAGGGGAAACCGCTTGACTTAGTATTTATGTGCCAAGGTAAATAAAAATGTCAGAGGAAGGGAACATTTTAAAAGATTGGGTAAACATACCCTAAGAGGGTGGCTCGCTTTTCCTAGATTGTTCAAACACCCTCACTTTTTTTTTTCCCCATAAGAAAACCAACTGAAAATAAAATCTATTCAATGGCACAATTTTACTGTCATCACAAGCAAACAAGAAAATATAGCCTCCGTCCGAGACGCAATTTGGTCAGACCGCATCTGGCTACCAGGAGATACTGTTTCTTTTCACCCGTTTGGTGTTCTTTTCCTGTGACCAGGTTCCTACCATGGCACGTGTAGCACCTACTGACTGCTTTATGTTCTCCAAAACATCAGTCAGCTGAAAGCGTGATTTAGCCCTGTTTCGATCAGGGAGCCAATCTTCTGTGGTTCAGCCAAGATATTAGTCAATCCAGGCAGTAAACATTATATACAGTTTTATCTGTTGAAGTCTGAGCAACAGATAAGGGAGGCAGAGCAGCACGGTAACAATAAATCAAGGTACACAGTTCTCCAGCTTTCATTCAGTGAATGAAACTCTTTTCATCATGATTCATCCTACTCTCATAGCAAACTTGAGACCTGAAGGATCTTACGATATTCACTAAAGGATATCCTTCAGAAATGTATATATCAATATTGTGTTAATCTTGGTTTTGAAAGCCGCTTTCCCTTTTATAGACAAATAGTTTTCAAACAGAAACAAATAAACAAATAAAAGTCAACTTTCTATGTCTCTCTACTGTCACACTTCCACTGTACCCTCCAGTTTGTACTCTCAGGAGCGATGAGACAGGCTCTTTGCCCAAGCTTCTGAAACAGTTCATAACGAGTGTCTTGAGAACACAGACACAAGAGCACTAGGGAGACCGGGTAAAGAGACAAACTTGGTCATTCGCCATCTGATTAAAATCAAAGGCGACACCAACAAAAAATTCCACTCATTTGCTGGCTTGGTTCACAAACTGGATTTCTTCAAGAAGTCCTGCTTGGCTTCCAGGAACCTGTTTATCTAGGCAGAAGCAAGTGGGACATTTTGCTAGGTGCTGGAATTCTTTGCAGTGGGCAAAGCCATTCAGATCAGATACTCTGAGCAGCAGAACGTGCAAAAGGATGGCGTAACAGTACCCAGACGATTGTGTGGAAGATCCAGCATTCAGACAGATAACTGGTCTCTGCAAGAGAAGAAAGCTTGCAAGGCAAACACAAGGACTTACTGCACGCACAAGTGTTTCAAACTCTGATACTTCTCCCGACCTCAAGCACCGGTTATGTTACGTGTCAGGTGCAAGCTAGAAAACGCTTCTGGTATTGGTACGTAAACATGCACACCAGGCATCTTGCTTTATTTCAGACTTCCCAGACCGGACACTGCTGTAGCAAACAGTTTGTACTTGGATGCAGAAACCTCAGAAGTAACGTGAATTGCTTGGTTTTTGCTCCTTTTGCATACTAACACTTTGTATTCTTTTACAACTGACAGCTACTTCATTCGCTTCCACCGATGTCCGAGCTCTGGACCAAAGCAGAAGCTGCACATGAATCTCCTCTGTGGGTTTCCTTATCTTTTCAAAAAAAGAGCGGGTGCGAAGGCAAACCTGGAAAGCTAGAGTTGGGCTTTTGTTCTGTCCCCTGCAGAAATGAGGACAAGAACAAAATAAAAGCTCTAGCTTCTGTAAAGGCTTGAGGCACAACTGGTCTGCGTTCACTTCTAGTTATAACCGGAGTGCAACCGCCCGGCTTGAGCGCACCCGTCTGCTGGGGAAGCTGGGAGAACACATCGGCTCCAGCCCTAATTCAGACTGCTGAATGCATAAGCGAGCATTTGTGAAGAAAAAAAGTCCTCTGCATTGCTGTTCCTTTTCTGTCCTGCTGCCTACTTCAGACATGTTTGGAATGCGAGTTTTGTGCTAATGGAGGTGGCCGGGCTGACAGCTGAACGTGGCGTGGTCAACAGCATGAAAAGTCACCCTGGTGAGCTGCACACTCTGCAGCTCCACACTGTGCAGCAGCTGATCCCGCCCGAAGAGCTGGCTCCAGCCTGGGAGCCTGCACACACGTCTGCTCGAGGGCTCCTCTCCCTACTACACAAAGCCTCCCTTGTCCTCCCTTGAAAGGTAAACCGTTCCTCACGAGGCATTTTTTCTGGGTCCCTTTGCCAAGCTCGCCAGCCGGCAAGGCTGCCGGGTGGTTGCGCTAGTAACTGGATCAAGTTGAGCAGTTGTGCTGGTTAGGCAGGGTGAACTTGCCTGCCGGATCGCAGCTGTACGTTTTGCTGAGCGAAAAGAAGAAGGTTTTCTGGAGTGCGGTGTAGTGTGAAGAGATTAACAGAGCAGCCGAGCAAGCAGTACTGGTAAGCTATAAAGTTCAGGGCAAGCCCTGGGGTGGGATGAAGCGATGGAACGAATGGTATTACAGAGGAGTCCCATGACAACAGGACTCAAAGTAACACACAAACAGGAAGGGAAGGAAGGAGGAAAGGATAGCCAAGCGAAATTTAACCATGCAATTATTTTCTTTGGCTTATTTCCTTTCCACCCAGCCTTCCATACTTCTATTAGCAGGCGAATGTTACTATCGTTCCGATCCCCAAGCAATGCTTTTGAAATTCATGTGGGCCACCGATTTAAGAGCATAATGGCACAGATAAGATATTCTGTGGGATCCAAAAAAGCCTTATGCTCAGACACTTAAAACAGGGTGTCGCTCTCCCCTCCCCATTTCCCATCTCATCAGTTCTGTTACTGATAACGTAATAGTGTTTCTTATTTTTCCATTAGTCTATTCATCATGTTAAACAAGGGACACAAAACATCACGGTTACACTCACATGTCCTACAGATAGTATCCAACTAGTAAGGTCTTATTACCAGGAAATATTTTCCTGTGGCCTTTCACTGGAAAGAAACACATCTGAGGCCAGCCCACTTTGGCACCAGTTATCAAACAAGGAAAAAGAGAGCAGTGTCTAAAAGGCAATCTATTCTCCCACCACCACCACTTTTGGAACTGAATCCAAGAATATTCTCTGGACGAAGCCCTGTGGAAGGGGCACGCAGCTGAACCAACACCCTTTATTGCACACTCTGAGTAACATAATAAACGCACAGCAGCACAACAGGCCATTTTCTCAAGCTACGTTCTTTGATCCCTACATTCTCCTCTGCTGATTGCTGCCTTGAAGGCTGTCTCAGTTGATTCTATTCTTGGCTTAAATCTTAGGAAAATACTGTTAGAGTGCACAACATCAGTATTGAACTATCTGCCTCAAGCCTGAACAGGTCATCATAACCCATTGCCTCCCAAGAAGTTGGGTTTTCTCCCCTTTGCCCTCCAGTATAATTGCACTGCTTAGCTGTTGTTCAGCTGACGCTTTTTCTACCTGCAAAGTGGGCTTCAGCACTGCACTAACGCTTGGGAAAACTGGAAAGACTAGGAAATACATTTTCATGAGTTGCCTTTTTCTGTTTGTCTGCAAGTATTAGTAGTTTCTGCTATTTTGATTCTTGTGTTCACTATTGAAAGTTCAAGGCAGTCCAGCTATGTTTCCCCTGCATTTCGATAACACAAGTAAAAAGTGGGATGCAGTAAGTTATGCTGTAACGTAGAACATGATTACACCCATTTAAAAAATACCAGCAATTCAGCATTGCCTGCAAGACATTGAACCCACTTAGAGATCTGGTTTCACTTGGAAGAGCTAAAAATGTTTGCCAAACACCGTATTCTGCAGATGTCACGTACGCAGCATGTACACACACACACACAATATCACACTGTTTAAAAATTTATTTCTCTATCTCATTGTTCAAGCATATGAAATAGATACTGTCCAATGCTCCTAGGCAGCTAGGAGAGCACAGCACTTGGCACAAAGATTTCTAGAATCTAACTCTGCCTCTGATATCAACTTTCCTCTGCAGCTGAACAAACCATTCGCTCCCTTCCTCTCCCTCAGTCTTTCCATCTGGAAAAATGAAGACATTTGCATCTGTACTGTGGGTGCCTGTGCTATGCATATAAATCAGTAAATGTTTACAAAAATATTTGAAGATGAAAAGTTACGTATTTCTGATTTAATGCATTTATTTACATATTTGTGGAAGAAAACAAAAAAACGCAAACTCTGCAAGCCCAGCTTCAGTAAGGATCTGATCCAGAGGCCATGAAATTCAGTTTCCTTAGGCTTATGGCACAGGCACCTCAAGCCTGATATTAAATATGAAGGAGTTCTCATTGCAACTCAAGATGAACACCTAGCAGCTATCACAACAGAAAAAATTATAACAAAAGGCAGTAGCGCCAGCTCTCCTCCCCCATTCTCCAAACCACATCCTAGTCCTGTACCTCTGAATGCTACTACGCCGAGTAACGACTGTCAGCACCCCGATTAGCACTTCCTATTACAGAATGCTACTACACGCTCGCTTCGAAAAACCCTCGGACAGCATCATCTTGGTACGTGTTCACACTGTTCACATTAGAAAACTAAGCTTTCTGACAAAGCGGCTAAAACATTTACTAAACTCCAGGCTGCTCAGTCTTCACATGTATAAGGCCTGTGATTTTTTTTCAGAGACTTAAAAGAATGAGGAGCCTGGATTAAACTCAGTTTCAGCAGGATTTTTCACTTTGGCAAATGGAGCTGTTTGAGGATGTAGCCAGCTATGCGTCTCTTGTAAGAGGCACAGGCGTATGGTTTTGTCCTGCTGAAAAGCAAGTATTTTTTAAAAGAAGTTTTTTGGTTTTTTTTCCTTTCATCTCCCTTCTCATGCTTCAGGAGGTGATTTGATTTTCCAATAGGCGCAGCACAGCAGCCTGGTAACCTTCTACACTTTGACAAATCTAAAGTTTCCGCTTTTTAAGGAGTTCCCTCCAACAAATGCAGTGGCTTCTGCCCGGGAAAAGTCTCAAAACAAGATCCAACTTGCCTGCAATTGTTTTTTTCCTTAATAAAAATTCTCTCCTGGCAAATGTGAATTTCCTTCAGAAGCTTTTCAGCACTCTGAAGCCTAAGCACTGGGGAAGCAGTCATGTCAAAGTACTGGGAGATCAACATCGCAGTTGCATCATTTACCTATTTAAAATTCCAACTCCCTCCACGTACACTGAAGCTCCTGGTTGTCCTCGCTTAGGATGCATTTCTTATTGTAACAGCACTGCCAGTTACAGGTGAGAGTCTTAAAAAATCCACCGTGGCTCTCCGTACTGTACCCCAGCTAACCACTGGTACATGCCAGAAAATACCCTTTTTTCCCTTGCTTCTCCGCCACCGCCTCATTCACAGCGTCGCCCCCAGCATGAGCCTCCTTTGTTCCCGAGCAGCACGAGAGCGCAGGAGACCATAAGCGATGCTGAACAGCCTGATACACCACTCAGTACTGCAGCAAACTAGCCATGCCCTGCCTGCACGTTAAAGCCAAACTAATATTATTTACATTAAAAAAAAAATAATCTAAATTTGTTGATAGAGTAATGAAAAAAACGCTCCAGCTTCATGCAGTTGCTGATGCACTGTTTGCCCTTCGCTAACACTGTTTCGAACTGGCAACTGTGTATATGTAAATTAAGGGGTTTATTGCTTTACTGCTGTTCAGCATGGGGGCCATTCACTTTTTAGTCGAGTTCCTTTGGCATAAAGAGCGTGACTTGACTAGTAATGAGACATGCCTTGTCTCTCTACCCTCTATAAAAATAATAATTTCATCAAGAAGGACTTAAGTCCCCCAAGGTACTTGTGTACTGAATGCGAAACTTTTACATCCAACATGCACAATTCTTCCTATCCAGGTTACAGTAAAACCAAAAACATGCATGTGAAAGGCTCTGGATCTTCCAACGTGTAATCATGCATGTAACTACAAGCACAAATACTTCAGTTCTAATGAAGCTATGCATTTATAAACTCAAGACCTATATTTCATTCTTAAGCTGCAAAACAGTATCTTTTATTCTCATTTAACTGAGGAAAAAAATGTTTTAAGTTATTTATTTCAGAAAAAAGAATTAGGACCATCCCCCCCAGATTATTGCTTTTAAATGGTACCATGTTTAAAACTAAAGGACAACTTAGTGAAAGAAAAAGTAATTTTTAGTCATATTTAATAGTATTTTTCTCTTCCTCAAGCACTTAAAAAACCATGAAACAGAGTTTCTCATTTGGTGGCTGGACCCACGGACGCCGCAGGCTGACTCGCTCCGAGACGAGTGGCACATTATTCAGGAGCCCAGCACGTACATTGGCAGACACCTCCCAAAGCACTGAGCTGACTGGTGAACACAGGAGTGCCCCACGTTCCTCTTTCGGCTGCGCGGGGCTATACACGGGGCACGGCAAAGCCACCGGGAGGAAGAGGAGACTTTGGACTTACAGGAAGCCAAGCTGAATTTCTCTGCCCGTGACCTTCTCCAAGTGACAAAGGCTGTCACCCCCACATACCCTTTAATCCACTGATGCAACGCTACCGACACCTCTCAGTCTGCTTAAGGAAATTCTGTCTTTAGATGTCAGCCTGATTCGATCCCCCCCAAATCTGTTGACCAGTGGACCTTCGCAGCGTACAAAACTTAGGTCCAAACGTGCCGGTTTCATATCATCCCTACCTATTCTACTGCAGAGAAAAATCGCTGACATTGATATCAACGAGCATATGATAAGTCAAGGTATTTTTCATTCTGTTTATAAAGATGCCCATAGAACAGCAATCTGGCGATGAATTTTAACTTTAACTAGGCCTATGACTTAAGGGCGTTTTTCACTCCTTTACTTCCAACTGCATGTAGGTATTAAAAGATCCAGAGGACCCACCACCTCCAAATCCAACTCCTGTGTGAAGAGTAAAAGCACTGACTTTTTGACAAGCAGCACATAGGAGAGCTTTGGGTTTTAAATGGGAATCTCGCAACTTCCTGCTCCGGGTGCTGGTGGCAGCCCTGATTTCTGCTTCGCTTGTTCTACCCATTCATCAGCTGTGACGGAACACTGTCAAACCAAATCCAAAGCAGTTTAAAGTAACCGGTACTTGGAAAAAACAGCAACGATTAATAGCCCGTTAAAATAAAAAAATTATTAACCTACTACCATTAATCTAATATCTTTTAAATCCAAGGACACCGACATGAATTAACAAATTTGTTTTAAAAAAACCACTAAGCACAAGAAATGTATTACGTACAAGTAAGAGACAAAAAACCCCAAACTAACCCCCTTAACTCCCACAGCCACTTCATCCCCATGCTCTAGCTATCCCTTATATAACCAGAAAACACCTATACACACAGGCCAGTCCAAGAGCTGTGCCTTGGGAACTCTGTTAAGAATCTATTGACATGTCTGTCCCACGAATCCACGCGTTCCTGTGTACAAGACAGATGCGAGACTGGTTTTTTAAAAACCCGGAACATACTCATGGTTTGGATGAAACCCCCTCCTTTAACAACTGCATAGATTGCATGCGATTTAACAGGAGGATTTCGCTTCCTGAAATGTTCTGCTCCCTCTGCTGTAGGGCTGTTTATTGTTCTGATGATTTATTTAAAAGCAGATACACAAAGAGGAATAAAACCATCGCGCAACAAAATCAACAGAAATTCACCAGAAAGGATTCAGGGTGGGCACAGACTCGACTGACTAAATGCAAATAAGAAACCTGAACCTACAGTCTAGAATCAATGCTAGCAATCTACGTAACACAGTACATCAGCTACAATGATTAACATGCTTATTTTTCTGCTGAGAACTTGATATGCATTTATAAGGACGAAACACGACATTCTGTTAATTCCAGCAAGTTAAATAGATAGATTTGCCTTGAAAAGACTGGTTTTCTATCATTTTAAGGAAAGCAAAAGCTTTGTACATGACTACTTTAGGCATAACAGAAAGCTATATAATTAGAAAATGTCATCTGCTGCACCTCGAGAGCCTTGCTTTGCCTCACCTCCTGCTCAATACACGCACAAACAGAATTTATTAATATTTTCCTCCACTGTGAGCCCGATGCATTAAATCATCATCTCTGTAGCGAAGCTACTGCTGCAGCAACTTCCTGCACTGCATCATTCACCTACCTCTGACTTCATTGTTCCACGGGCCATGAATAAATAAAATCAAACATCCAGGTGGAGCTGTCACAGTTTCCCTTTGCGGCGGATGTGCAGCAATAAGAGAAAAAGAGCTAGCTGGTCCTACAGCAGGATGAAGCTGGGTCAGTGCCTCGTTATGGAGCAGGGAAGTGCAGGGCTCCTAGCTGACTGATGTACTGTACTGATCAGCAAATTTACCTAACGTCGTCGCTGGGATGGGCCGGACCTTGTAGCTTCTGCTCAGCAGCTTTCATACTCGAATGTACCCTGAGACATACCAGAGCTCTATGGCAATTCCGGCTTGTAAGCAATCTCACTGCAAGGTCGGTGCCCTCTTTCAGCCTTACAAGACGTGTCAGACAGCTTAAGCAGCAGATGCTAGGCTGTATAAAAATGATGATGCTACGTGTGCTTTCCCGGGACTAAATCACTTTCTCAATTTGATACTAATTCTCAGGTAATATTCAACTCCTGTACTGCTCAGCCCAAAATGGGGTATATTACCGACTTGCAGCTCAAAATTCGGAACAATACCAGTGATGCGTAAGCATCAAAATGCTGTAGCGTAACTTTTATGCCTAAGCAGAAAGTATTTCATCTTCTAATGACAATTTTCTTAATGACGTTTTTCTCTCTGC
>JAVKLA010000036.1:1882980-1920716 GCA_034782735.1 Sagittarius serpentarius | reverse complement strand
CTTAAACACATCACCGAACCAGGCAGAATATGCACCAGCCTCTCCGAGCTCCCATGGTATTTCTTGAACTCTGCCCATTGCCTCTGTCAGACTTTTGCACGTCACGGGAAGCGCTGAAGTGCAGCTCTTCCTGACTGTATCAACACGGATGGGTGCTCAGTGCCTTTCATTGAAAAGTTTACTGCTCAGGCTTCTCCAGCCTTCAGAGGAAACAATTTTTCCCCATCTCTTCTTTTCTGCAGAATTATCTCCTTTAACACTGAAATGCACATTCTGTGTTTGCTGTTACTGTGGCATTTTCAATACTTCTTGAAATAAAACTTGAAGCACGGCCTAGATTGCTGGTATTTCTTTGCGTAGGGCAGCCCAAAGTAGTTTAGGTTTTCAAATCACAAATTACATAAAAAAGCAACACTGTTTACACTGTTTCCATCTAACTCATGAAACTTGAGCTAAGCTTTTACTCAAGTTCATGCACTCTTTAGAATAGTCTCAGCACAGCAGATACTGCCAAGCCAGCCCCAACTAGTGCTCGCTAGTTGCCATGGTTTGAAGAGCCACGTAATGAAAAAAAGTAAACCAGGATCTGTTCAACCCAATACCAGATCTTTTCCACTATTTTGCCAGAGGATTTGATACCCCTTGAAAAGGTAAATTTTTGAACAAAAATTTCTCAACTACTTTTCTGGAGTTTTGCATACAGATGTAGTGGTAGGTTAGGAGCTTTATATTAGCAGCATAATAAATAGAAATAATATATGAAGTACTACATGCAGCTTTTCCTACCTGCCAGGTATCTGTACAGCACGTGTTAGGATAGTATCTGACTACAAGATGCTATTGCCTGTATTTAGCCTGGGAGATAAGGAAGTGCCGTGAGTTCAGGGGGACTGAACTTGGAGCCCAAGGGTTTTTACAATCCTCTTCCCAAATCCGAGAGAGAGTTACTGTATACTGCTTCACTTCTTACTTACCAGATGCCTCGGATCATAAAAGTACATTATTTCATTCAGGTCCGTTCATTTTCTGGGATAGTATTACTAGTGGTTACTTTCAAAGAGTCTGTCAACAGAGGAGGACTGGAAGCTCTTTCCAGAACTGGGAAGTACGGCAGAAGTTAAGCGTAATTCGGGGTAGACAGACAAGGTTTTCCCCTTTTGACAAACCATACCATACAGTAAATCGCGAAGCATCCGAGAAGCAGACGGTCAATCTCCCCCCCGCCATATCAAGCCACGTACGTCGTCTGTAGGCTGTTCACCCCCTCCTTCCCCATTTTGTGGACTCACTCTCCCCTTGGTACCTCCTCGCTGATGGGAGCTCTTTACGGTTTGCTGTCACAGGGACTCGCTCCTCCCCACACGCTCCCTGCTATCCCTCCAACCTTTCAGTTCACCTCTGCAGGGATGCGTGAAGCGGATGCTTTTTGTGAGACAGAAATAGCGCATTCAAAGGGCTAGAGTGCTGACGTGCGTTTTCGGACAAATTCCTTATGCAGCCAAGTGAGCTCGGTGTAGAGCGATTGCTGTGAGCAGTCAGTATGTTTCCAACATGTAAACATGGCCACACAAAAACATTAGGAAGATAATTCGACTAGGACAGGAAATACGGAGGGACTAAAGGGATATACTCGCACGCCTCTGCGCTGGGCTCCTATCTCATCGTTCCCAAGCGTTCCTTCGGCGTTAAGTCCAAGATCTCCAGTGCAACCAGAATCTCTCTTTGCTGCCTCCCTACATGAGACCTATCTGTTAGACGACAGCGTGTCCGCAGAGACACTTCTCAGCACATTTCTGCGTAAAAGTGCTCTGTGACGGTTTCCCTGCCACACGATTCCTTCAGCATCTTTGTCATGTAATTTGTCACCAAATAACAGAAAGCTCTCTTTTCCAGAGTTCAAGGTCAAAACATACACAAGCCAAAGCCTTATGCAGAGCTTCCCAGCGAACAGAGGATCATGCAGGCTAAGCAGCCTCCCGCACCCAGGCCTTGCATCGCTGCCTCTGGAATGGCTTTCCAGTACAGAGATAAAAAAAGAACAGGGGTGGGGAAAAAAAAAAAAAAAGAAGCCTAAATACAAAATCTGAGTGTGCTGCCTCTCCAAAATCAACACCCGAAATCCTTAAAAGCTTGCTTCAAGCTTTCCTTGTGGAAAAATTGGAGATGATTTTTCATTCCCTTCTGTTAAGCACTTCTGAGATTTTTTCAATGCAAAGATGCTGAATAAGTGCAAAATATGATTGAAATACATATTGGTGAGAACAGTTTATATTATTCTCACAATAATAAAACAGACCGTCAAGCCTGCATGCTTCAAGACCAGCTGGAGCTGGAAAGAAATCTTCTGGTAGGAGGTTGTCTAATTAGCTGGCTGGTGGAAGGCGCGCATCCTTCTACTCTGTTAGACCCCGTGAGGTGATCAGTTTTACACTCTGGGAACAGCTTAGTTTCTTTGTGTTATTTTCACTGCACTGCTGAGGTTGTTTTGGGAGATGGAGAAGGACGTCATTTCATAAGAGTTGATTTACTTTTCCTCCTGTTTTCTACTTGAAACCTCCTAATGGTTCAGTGACCTCAGCCTGTTTTAAAGCAAATCAGTTGTGATGTCACTAGGAGGATTTTGACCTTCAAAGACAGAAAACATCACACTGTGGAGCTCAGACAGCTGGGATTAGACAGAGACGCATGAGAAAAGCAGTCAGAGCATGAGGAAGGCAAAAGGGCTCTGTGGTCCCAGGAAAAGGAGTGTTCACAGAAATACTGATAAAAGTTGCGTGAACGACACCGATGTGGCCGGTTTGCTTTTACATAGCATCATCTGTCCCTCTTTTATGAGCTAAATGTCTAGCACCTCCTCAGGTAAGTCTCCCTGAAAGTCGAAGCAGAAAAAAGCCCAAGATCGTGGAATGCTGATCCTGCTTTTATTTAGCTCTGTAAAATCAGAGAAATACTCATTTGCATTTATCCGAACTATCCTTGTCCTAAACCAGACCCTTGGACAAGATAAAATGCCGGGAAGTTTTGTCTTGAACGGATGCAGCTAAAAGGGCATTAATCTTAAATGTATTATGCTTCCTTTCTCCACTTGGACTTGTACAATTCATCTGCACAGTTCACACTTTGCATGCCTGCCACCTCCAGGATTGCAAAAGGTGCCAGATGGACAATTTGGGTTCTGTTTAGCCACTGAACAAAACCCGTACACAAGCCCTCTTGACACTGCCTCAGGCATGCACGCGCATACACAAAACACGCAGTGAGTGTTATTTTATGTTTTAACACACGCTAAGGAAACAATTCCAAGTTCTTCCCCAGCGAGAACACATCTTACAAAAGCATCTTAGTCTTGACCGTTGGATCATAGCCAAACATTGCCTTGGTCCTCCAGTACAACCGACTGCATTCCAGAGCCAAAATACGCCAGCTGAGTCTATCTAATGGAGCACTGCGGTGTCTGGCCTAAAAGTTACTGTGAACGGGATGGATTTAACAGACTGGAGGTAAAGCGCAAGGCTTCCTGGTTCTAGCACCTGACAAGAATGTTTCTCTAGCTCATAGACACAACTGCAAAAGGTCTTGGCACCTCCACAAATTCACAAAATCTTTCCTATGTATTACATAAGCATATTAATAAAAGCAGATAAACGCTATGCAAATGTTACCTGCTGGGTGCAACCACTGTAGCCTCTAATAGTTACATGAGGGAAACTAATGCACTCTGGAAGCGTAATTTATTTCGATTACCGTTTTTTCCACCAGAATCTCACCAGATTTAATTTTTAAGATAAATTGAAACAGATTTTTTTTTCTGTTCTGGATTACTGACTGCCAAAACAGAGCTGAAGGTAACCTGTGTATGCTGTCACATACAGTGTGATTTCAATTACCTTTAGAATAATGCCCAGACAAGTGGTAAGAAATTACTACATAGAAGGTTTGAAATTAGAGGACAGACAGAGCAGTTTTAGCTATATTGTTGGGAATAATTTAGTACTAGCAATGGAGATATAAAAGAACATTAAGTAAGATGATTTCATTGCTGCTTTCTGTGAAAACAGTAATGAGTCCTGTACGCTGACACCTTCCCAGCTAGTCTCCAAAAAGCAGAAACTGCTGGGAAATGAAACAAAACTCTACCAGTGCTGTGTTATATGTAAACTAATGTCGTTGGGTAACAGAGACAAATGTAGACTGTTCCTTGTATAATTTTTTTCTTTCATACTGGCCATTTTGGTTGCAGAAGAAATAGTAAATAACTAGAGACCAGACTTAAACCTCGTGCTGCGGGAGTGCAGCAGCCAGCTGCAAAGGCTGTCGTGCTGCCCAAGACACCTTTGTACCTCGCTTCCCCCTCCTGAGGTTTGAGGCTGTACTTCAGTCAAACCCATTCTGCAGACAAGGACTCTTGTGGCGGTATTACATCTGCAACGGTATAAAACATTTTACACTTCAAAGCACAAAGAACGAGCTGCTGACCATTACAAGAGCTGACTGAAGGAGGCAATAGCTTTTATCATTGTCTATATTTCAAAGGTGGGGAAACTGAGGCAAAAAAAGTCAGAGGCAAGAATTTTGGTTAAAACGGAGAATTGGTGCACACCCCATTCCTTCACTAAAAATAAACCACAAACGAGTAATATGTCTTCAAATGCTAAACAGCCTTAACAGTTTGACAGTAGAATAATCCTGATGCCAGGTGGAGTTTGTAGCCTGCTCTCCTTATGCACGTTAGTAACTACATTTTAAAAGACGCTTTGTTACCTGCACTCTATGGTAAGGGTGATGCGGGGCATTTCTCACGTAGGAGAATGATTCTTACCCCCCATTATTTGGAACGATATTCCCTTTCCAGAGAAAGGGATGAATTTGTCCATTTATGGGTAAAGCCATTGGCTTCTTTTAGTCAGAGGCTGTCACAGTCACTTGTAACATTATCATCGCTGCCTTTGGAAAGACACTTTTTGTCATTTTGCTGTAGTTTATTTGATATACGTTCATTTCTTTAGTGATACAGTCTCAACCACATTCTCCTTATTTCCCAGTTGGAAGCTTAATTGCTGGCAGGATATACATTTAGGGGAGGATAAGAGACAATGAAGACAAGCCTGACTGCAGTCATTACACGCTATGAACAGAGTAATCATAAATAAAACAAACCCGCCTGAGATTAATAGAAAAACCTGTCATAACTGTAGAAAAAAAACATAATTTGAAAGATAAAGCAGATTTAGATGTAGACACAAATATATTTAAAGAAAGGTATCAAATAGTTATAACATCGTCAATGCAGTATAACATAAGCTGGGATCTAACAATTAGGTACTTATGTTTGACTTAATGCAAGTAGATCACGTATCTAAATACCCAAATCTTTTTGCAAGGATTTAACCTCTGTGATTTAGTTGATTTCTACTTAGTTTTTTTCGTATTGAAGCTGATCACCCTCAGTAAACCATTCTTCCTTCTCACTTTTCCATACTCCAGTATCTCCCTGAAGAAGGGTAGTTCCATAAATTCTCTCTTTCCACCTCTGGCAGCATCATATGTTTTACGGTCCCTGATCCGATGCTCAGCTTCTGCAGATCTTAGCTCCTCATCTTTCACCTTATTGTGCTACAGAGCTCATTTACACTAAAACCCCAGGGTTTTTTCACTGCCGCTTCACGCTGGTGCCTCTCCCATTCTTGCTACTTCTGTCTTCTCACAGGGCACTTCCCTGTCACGTTTCATTTGCTCCCGGCTTCTCCTCTCTTCTCCCCAGGGCTTATTGGAAGATTCTCATCGACCTTTCTTACAGGTACTGCACCTAAAGTGCTCCCCAAGAACTAAAGTTACTGCTGCTGATAATGATTCCCTTTGATTTTTCCTTTCACTCGAACTAACCACCTTGGTAACTACATTTGGAACAGATTGATTATCGTTATATTTTATTCACTAAGTGAAGGAGGGGCTCTGTTTTAGCTGCATGGTGAGGTGCTTCCAATACAAGATAATGTTAGGCTAATGCCCCTTCTGTCTTGCTTACGGAAAAAGGCCACTTCAATGCAACTATTCACACAAGAAAAACAAGGTGAATTTGATCCTTTCCCCCGGTTTCCAGTTATTTCATCTTGCCTATTTTTTTTTCTTTTACACCTATGGCAACAAAAGAGCAAAATCTAGATTTAATTTTCAAGATGTCTACACACACAACGATAGCTTGCTAAGGTTTCCCAGCACAGACTGTTCATTTGTACCTCTTCAGAACTGGTCCAAAATCCGAGTTACAGAAAATCATCTGTATAACCTGTATCCCGTGAATATACAGTGATGAAAGACATAAAATTTTAATAGTCAACTGTGACTAAATGAGATAAGCATATTACAAAGAATGAGATTCGTAATAAAATTCATTATCCAAGGTCCAATTTGCAAAAAGCAGCTCATCTCTGTCACACAGGGAACATCACCCTCACTTGAGAAAAAGTTTTTGTATCTGAATCATTCAGATTTGCTTTTTATGTTGTTGAGATTTTTCAGTCTTTTTTTGTTTTTAAACTAATTTGTTTAAACAAAGGAGGCTCAGATGAAGAATAGCCCAAAGAAAAAACATGCAAGGAAAATACTCCTCTACAATTAAAAAAAAAAAGTTAAGTTCAACAGAAATTCTTGTATTTTCTTAGAAACAGCATTACCTCTGTAAACAATTGGAGCACTTAGGTATTCTGGGCTTGACTTATTTCGACAGAAGGCCCAGCAGTCAGAAGACTGCCAAAGTTCAATAGATTGCAACAAAATCAGTTATACCTCATTACGATTTGGAAGACAACAGCCTAGCCACCTAGGATGAATTAAATGTTGTGTGATAACGCCTTTATCTTCGGAGTTTTTTTACTATGTGCATATTAAAAGCAAGATGTTTTTGTCTATTACAGGGCAGTTTTAAAGTAGCATCAGTTTTATCCCACCAGGTGATTGATGGAGAAGTGCAATCCTTATGTCTACTCAAGGTCAAAACTTTGTAGACAGCTTTTGCTTTGCTGGACAATTATTTGGATTGTTTGACTTGACCAGAGTCTTGTGTAGTTCAAGGAAGCCACATTATCTAAGAGATAAATATTTTGAAGAAAATATTTTCTTCCCCTTTTTCCAGATAAGGCATATGAGATGCAGTAAGGTTACTGTTTTGACACGTGCCCTGCTGGCATGTTTGAGTTGTTGCACAATGACATGGATCAGGCAGCTATTTTGGCTGAAGAAATAACCTCCTCCTCCTCTATCAGCACCTTTTTGCTTTTGGGTTTTTTGGGGGTGTTTGGGTTTGTTGGTTTTTTTTTGGGTTGGGTGTTGGGTTTTTTTTGTTTGTTTGTTTGTTTGTTTGTTTTTTTGGGGTGGGGGGGTGTCAGTTTCCAGCTGGATCCATTCCCCTATCTGGTTCATGGCCCTGCCTCACACACACTAGCACTACAGCTCGTGCAGTACAGCACAGGACCAAGAACTGCTTGGTTTAGGAAGCAGAGCCCATTTAAATGTGCGTCACACTATGACATCTCTTGCCAAAGAGCAATTATAAGCCAGCCACAAAGCTAGAAATAGAACTCATGTCTCTTGACTTTCAATCCTTGGTATAATAATTAATTTTTATTCACTTTAAATAACTTTAAATAACCCTTTTTCTCCTCCTACCAAGTAACAAAGAGATGATCTCTCTCCATCTTTACAAAAAGGAAAAGCTAGGGAAATAGAGCTAAAGAAATCCATAAAAAGTATTAATATTTGAAAAGTACTTAGAATTCTACTTCCTATGTCCCGAAATTGCATACAGACTGCTTACTAAGCTGTGTTTCCTCTCCTTTCAGGAACAGACCCTCACATACCTAGTAACATGTACAAGCTATGATGTATAAGTTATTTTTAGAAACCTATGAGTTTCAGCGCATTATAATTAAAAACTATTAGAAAAAAAAAATCACCAAAAAAAGAGTATTTCCATCAATACCAAAATTACCTAAAGGACAGACGAACCAGGTAGTTAAAGTGCTCCTTACTTCGGCAGAACCCTTTGTGTTTTCTGGCTGATGGGCTTTTAACTGTCGCCTCCTCTTCTCCCTCCCTCCCAAAAGCTTCAGGCACCAACTTGATTAATTTTTCAATAGTTACATTACATACAACAGATGATAATATGTTAAAGAACTTGATCTATGAAATCAGAGATCACATAGCAAATGAAATCACATGGGTCTGGCAACAGAATCTGTGCTTACAAATAGAGTCAACAGTAACGTACAAAAAGAGCCATTTCCTTCTGAAATCAGTCCAGTTGTACCTTGTAGAGAAGAGTAATCAAAAAGCATTATATGGTGGGGTGGTTAGACAGATTAAGTAATGACTTGGCATCTAGACTACAGACCATTTGTCCATTAGCCTTTTTGTTTTAATCTATTTGAAGTGTAAGGAAGCAAAACAGCATGTTACACATCTAGAAATACATAGCAGTTCTATGAACTCTACGGAAACTACAGCAGCCACAAATTGTACCTAAATGCATTTCCAAGTACAATCAAATTGCTTGTATATATGTGCAAGTTAAAGATGGGCTCAACAAATTAAAAAAGGTACTACATGTTCTTATTAAACTATCCAAAATGGCATTTTATGCCATCCACGTTGTTTACCAGCGCACCTAGTGAGCCAGCCTTCTGTTTCCTTTAGCTCCCTCAGAGAAAGACAGCCTTGTGGTCCAGGCAGTCGTATTTCTATAGACTCGATCCACCTTGGGAGGCATGGCTAATTTAACAGGTATGACGGGTTTGTCACGGAAACACAACTGGCGTTTGACTTTTTGGTATCAGAAGTCACCAAAAACGGTCGTAGAATTACTGTCACCTGCCTACGTTATAGAAAAGTTAAGCAGCAGCCTCTGTTTTCTGACCACAGTTTTCCCTTTCGCTTGCTAACAACAGTGTCGGCATCTCTTTAAAGTGTTCCTCTCCATTAGAGAAACCTCACAAGGGTCGAGTACATCAGTGGAAAGTCTTTCAAGAGCAGACTGCAGCAACACAGTTGCCGTGTATCTTCTGTGCTAATTCTATGCACCACCTCCGCAGGTAAAAGGAGGTGTTTTGGAGCAAAAGATCAAATTTATTTCCAAAGTTCTTCAAGACAGCACTTCTTAAAATTCATTTAAAGTGAAGGAATAGAAAGATTGCATTTCTAATTAAGTGCATATGTACACGTACATATATACAGTTCCTGCAGTTTCTAGAGTTTATTATGTGTTTATGGTCCTTCCCTGGCAGAAATCCCACAGCACTAAAAATCTGAGAGAAACAGATAAGGCAGGATAATGTTACTATGGGGATTTTAAGGTGTATTATACTTGGTACCTTTACTGGAAGCATCAAACTAGTAGTTGTAAAAATTACGTGCCGTGGGGAAGGGTTTGTTTCTTTTTTTCAGTATAACTGTCAGTCCAAGACGCAGGGATATAAGGAAAAGCCTGTAAGTTAGGCATTAAAAAAACCCTAAAGATATTCATGTCAGACTGCCAAAAGGCAGGCTGGCAAGAAACCACTCTACTAGAAGCCACAGAAAACAGTGTAAGCAGTCATCTCATTTGTCAGCTGCCTCCAGTTCTCCAGCAAGGTACTTGCACTGAGTTGCTTCCCCCTCTGGGAACACTGGCTGCTCGTGCTGCTTATTTAAACTTAATCACCGGGCCTGTTCTTTAGCGATACGCTCTTAAAACAAAGGTGAGACCTCAGCTAGAATAACTGCACTGGCCTTCCAAATTTAAGGAAAAGTAAATCAAACTTTGCCCTGGGTGCAAAGGCGGCCTCCTTTGGATGACTGAAGAAATGGAAAGCTTCTCGGGCAACTGTGGACTGCAAAAGACTGCCTCACGGAGTCTGACAGAGCCCTGAAAAAGGATAAGAATTGCTTTTTCAATGCATACTGGTGGGGTGAGCATAGGGGCTAGAAATGAAAAATTAGTATTGGCACAGGAAGAAATGTGCACAAGTTGGAACTGAATTAAGATCGAAAGATTCTTAGCTCTGTGAGCAGCAGCAAAACTGTGGAAAATGACTGGATTATGAGAAGAAAACATACAACATGCTTGCCTGAAGTAGAAGGGATTAGTGTTGATAGCCCAGAAACTCCCATTTCAGTCTTACCTTCCTATAACTGCTGCCGCTTTCATTGTTGATTCATCACCCAGCAGTATCGTTTGCCATAGTTTACTTCTTACAAGTGTCAGGAATAGGTTTGGCCTCAGCAAGGATCATTCTTTCAGTCGTCTCCTATCAATGGAGGGAAGGGCTGGACAGCAGACTCGGGGGCTGTTAAAACTCCCAGGTCTTCAAGAGTTTAGCATATGTTCATGCACATGGGTCCTCTTGCCTGCACCACCCACTTTCCCATAAATGCTATATGACAGCATCATGCTTTGCCTGCACGAAGGGACTTCACGAGGTGTGAAGCATGAACTTTGATAGAGGATAGAGATGGAGCTGTTGCTAAAAAACATTCAATGTGTTTTGAAAAGAAAATGTAAACGCTGATGACTTTCAAGCTGCTGCACACTTTCCAAAGGAGTAAATGCTCTTTGGAAATAAATACCAGTATGACAAATGGGACAGGAAGAACAACATCTTTTCCATTTCCCTCTTGATGAGTGCGGTTTATAATCCATCAATCCAGCATATATATATATATATATAGCTCTTCCCAGTTGTTAAACTGATTAAAAAGATCAATTCTTTAGATTGATCTATTAGAAAAAACGTTTTATTGTTTTACCGGTCCATTCTTCCTAATTTTGCTTTTAAGAAACTTGGTGTTACCCATAAATTCAGTAAGCTACTAAAGAAAGTACCTAACTTTCCTTTGTCTGTACTACTCATTTATGTATATTTGGTTGTATGCACGTACTTAGAGGTGTGCTGAACCAAGTAAAAGTGCTGGATCATGACAAACACTTGAGATACACAGCAAATAGGAATTTATTCTTTGTTTTGGAATCAGACCAGCTTTAAAAAACCCCTCCTACAAACACGCCAAATAGTCAGACAGAAACACAGGAAGAATGATGCCAATTCACAGTTCACAAAAATATACGTATTTTAAAAAGGGTATTTATGTTAACAAGATACAGGTAAGATTGGTCTGGTGTAATCTCATTATGCCAGCTCACTACACTTTGCCACAGACACATTTTCAAAATCCCGTGAGGGATCACTTCAAGCAGCCATCCTTCAGCCTCACGTAGCCTTCGAAGGACAGAATTCAAACCTATTCAAGAAGTCCAGGACTGAAATGAACATTAGGGGAGCTTTTATATTTTTGTTTCCAAATGGTGACCTTTATGCAGCCTATGGAAATAACTCAGTTCCCAATTAACTCTACATGACCTGTAACTTCATTTTCTTACAGAAGATATCAAGTGTGTCAGTAGAAAACAAAGTAAGAGTATCCAAAAGTGAAATGACCGCACTAAAAAATTATTATTGAAAATGGTTCTGTGATGAATTTGCAAAATCTGCAGCCTCTCCCTGCCTTTAACAAATGAATAGCATTAATGTTCCCTTCATGCTCTTCACAAAGCTTTTTCACTGGTGTATGAATCAGCAAATCCAGCAAGTTGCCCATGTTTTCACAATAAGAAACCTATTCTGTTGTATATATTGAGAAAGGTAATAAGCTAACTTTTTTGTGACGTTAGGAGAAACCTGAAATTACAATAAAGGACACATCACACATAGGTGCCTATTTTTAACATCTGGTACCATGACCGCCAATAACAGTGCTTAGCACTTTTGGTGTTGGCATCTTCATGGACTTCTCACGAACTTCAAGATGGATTTTTTTTTTTTCCTTTTTATAGTGTCATACTGATGTAAACAATAAAGGTTAGCAATTCTTAAGCTTGGTGTTAAACGATTTGGGTTAGGGTGTTCAGAATTAATTATACAGTATGAGAAAGATATTACCCCCCATTTTAGAGAAGGAGACCTATTGCACTGAAAGCTCCAATAAATGACAGCGAAAGCCCGTTGTGGAGCACGGCAGTGAAATGGGAGGCTCTAAACCAGTACTCTGCCCACAGCCTGTTCTTACTTTAACAAAAAATGGGATTAGCTTATACTTCTGCAAAGCAGGTGCAAATTCTGCACAAATCACAGCTATATACATAAAGATACCACAAAAACTACAGTGGAGACAGCGAGTCGTCAGAAACGGGTATCCATATTACAACTGGCAGTTTGCATCTCGGGTGCCTAATGAGCATAGTTTAAAAAAAGCAAGTTTTAAAAATTACCAAAGAGGAAATAAGGAACTTGCGGATGCTGCCTGCTGCACCAAGTCCTTTCTGCGTGCGTACATAAGGCAACAGTCAAATCTGGCACTTGACGGAGCATAACATTAATTTACACAAATATCTAGAACACACAGAGATCAAATCCTCACAGCGACTGTCCAGCACACCATCCTTCCAGAGGAAAAGCGTGATGTGCAAGTCTACGCTCAGATGGACTAAAGCAAGAGAGTCCTGTTTGAATGTAAAAACTTGCATTGCACGAGGGATCACGGCCCTTGTACGCTATGAAGCTCTTTGCTAACAGTTAAGGTAGAATTCTTGAGGCATTTGTACATCTTCATTACAGCTAGAAATGCTTTATTTATTCTAATTAGACAGATTTCTTTTACCTCGGCAGCTAGTAAGACCTGGTCTTAAGCAGTAATAAGGGATAATTTGATTTGTCACTAGAGGAAATTATTAGAAAAAAGAAAAATTGTCCTCAAATCCTCAACCAGGGCTTATTGTGCAGTTTAAGATTTCAGTTCCAAGAGTACCACCAGGCCATGAAGTCATTTGTTTCAAGTAGCAACTGATGACACGGCGCTCTAAAACCATGTGTACAGTATGTCATATCTGTAATTGCCTCTAAAAAATTTCACCATATGCGCAGTGAGTTATTAATGAAACTGTCTAGAGAGAACAGAAAATAGGATTCTCATCAGCAATTTGTCCTGATATCTGAAAACATATCCTAGAGCTAGCGTTTCCAAAGTTAGAAGCTCCCAAAATTATTTCAGCCTTCCTAAATATGCTGAAAACATTCAGAGCAAATCAGTTCACATTGTCTCTACCGAAGCTTAGTTTGCCTCTTACCAGTTTGCTGATTACTCAACATGACTCCCTGGATCTTTACAGAACCGATTCCCTGGGACAGAGTCCCCATCCTTCTAAGTGTGGGCTTCAACCCTGGTTTACAGACATTCAGCTTTACATTCAGATGTATTAAAATACACGCACCATTTGCTTGTGCTCTACTGACCGAATTAGCCTATAGCTGTCCTCTTTGGCCCTGTATTTGTGTCACCTATAGATACTGCAATTATTTTCTTACCAGTGTATTACAATTTATGTAGTGCGATATCCTTATGACTCCACTCAAACTCATCTGCTCTGCAATAATTCTAATTTACAGCTATGTTTTGAGAACTATCAGAATTACATCTACCGAGAGGGTTTGTTGATTCTAGTTGCTTAGACCAGTGGTCTCCAAAGTGGGGCGCGCACGCCCCCGGGGGTTTGCATCATGATGATCCATTGGGGTGTGGGAAGATGATCTTAGACCTTCAGTAGTACGTGTATATAACTACAAATATATATACATACATCGTGAGTGCGCGCTCAAGCATTTTTTACTGATGGGGTACTCAATCAAAAACTTCAGAGACCACTGGCTTAGGTAACTCCCACCCTGTACAAACCCACAATAAGCAATGCTACTTTGCATACACAAACAGTATCTGTTAGAAACAGAAGTCAAGTCTGTTTCAGTTTATGTCAATAAATGCCATATCAATTAAAGACAAGGGATAACATAATTAAGTTGCAGACTGGCTGTTGTACAATTCTGTCAAAAATCAGGAGCAGGCTTATGCGCATTATCAATTGTCTAAATCATTCCTTTCTTCTCAAACATAGATATTACATTAACTTGCACTGTTACAGCTTCTGTTTTCCCCATCCCCATAAAATAATTAAATATTACACGTTGGAGAAAATTCGTTGGCCAGCTCTAAAAGCAGTTGGATACAATTTATCCAGATGTGCTGTTTTGACAGGTGCTCTTTATCTTCTGGAAACACAGACTAAAAAATACTACTTTGTAAGATGTGAAAACATTTCCTCATTTGGTTTCCAAACCACGATAAGGTGAATTCACTTTTTCTGCCCTTGCTGACAAATTTACCAGCTGTAATTAATACCATTAGAATTCTTTTTGTCTTAATATTTTAAACGTTGCCCCTAACTATAGTGGCATAAATTTGCATTCCTTTGCTTCGCTTATCATTCAGAACAGGTTCTTACTTGTATAATATATTCATCAGAATCACCTTCCTCTTTTCCATTTGCATGTACTTAGATTTTTTTTTTTAACAGGTACTTGCATCCCCCTGAGCTACTCTAGATAAGAAAAAGGCCCCCATGAACAGCACAGGCTTTTACTTAATCAGAACATTGCAACCGTCGTTCAGAAATAGTTACCATGCACAACCCCTAGTTTGTATTCCTAAGCAAAGTCACACAGTTTATAAACCATGTGACTATAACTTTAAGCGCCTTAGCACATTACTATTCAGATGAATCAAGACTACAGAACTGATTTTTAGATACAAGCGCAGCTTTTTCTCATTTTTGTCAGAGGAAATAAAATGCTCCTTACCCCTGACAAATCAAGACCTGTTTAGACCAAATGAAACAAGAATCAAGCATCTACTTTTAAATTTTAAGCAAATTTACAAACCGAAAATGGCAAAGTCTTAGTGTTTAAGTTCGATTACAAGCATTCATCATAAACTTCATCACTTGTTAAGAACGGAGAAAATGACTGGGTAACACTTGCTCGCCTGGGCATTTCAGAGGGGTTTACTGGGTAAATGGCACCACCTTCAGTCTCGCTGCCAGCACTGGGCCGCCGTGCCTGTACCGTGCGCGACAATGTTTGAGGGGTTTTGACCAAAAGTAATTTCTGTTCCTATAAATAGCCCTTCTGTAAGCATAATTTATTTTACGGCATTTATTTCCACTGGCATACAAATGCACTTTTTCACTAGCAAACTAGGAACATGCGCGCTGTTCATATAATGACAGGTATTTCATTGTTCAAGTTATCTTCAAAGTTTTCGCACGTATGTTCAAAAAAGAAACGTATTTGTCTTGTACGTGACCTGCTGAATGCATGATATTGCAGCACAGTTTTACTTTTTATAATTTTACATATATCTCCACATTAAAATAGAACCTACTTCAAGAATTAAAACTATTTTGTAAGACTAAATCTTCGAATTCTCAAGGTCTCCTGAGTGGGAGCGAGCACGGAATGGAGGATTTTACATCAAGCTAGCAGAGCACTTAAATGGTAGTTTAAAAGCATGAGTAATTCCCACAGCCAGAGACACAGGATAGGGTACTGTCAGTAGTAGTGCTGGCTGCCTCTTTAAATTATCTGTTGAGCTGTGGCATTTCACAGTTAATATTCCTGCTAAATAAAGAATTTTCTCTTTAGATGCCAGAGTGTCTTCCTTTAATTTCAGAGCGTCTTCCTTTAATTTTACAGCTGACCCACTCATTACATTTTTAACTAGAAACAGGCCTGAACCGAAACTCAGCCCTCCTCAAACCTTTCAAAGTTCACATATGGGCGTCAGTTTTGATCCTTGAGCTAATCTAGAAAGGCTTTCAAAGCTACTGCTTTATCTCAAGAATTTCAGCCTAAGTCATGTGTGGGGCAAACGTCAACTGTCCAGCTTTGAGAGCAGGCATGACATACAGACTTTGCACTTCATTAGCTGTGGAGGTAATAAAAGTATTGAACTGAATTAAGTTGATCTCACCTTGAAATAGTAAGACTTTCTTTCGGAGTCTTTTCTATATTGTTTTATGTGTAAATACACACAGACATATTGATATACACATATAAACAGACAGAGTGTTCTCCCTTATGTGGAGCAGTTAAATTGTTACACTACAGGCTGTATGCAATATTTAAACTGCAAACATCCTTCAGATCTTCATACATTTTTTTGCATTTCCAGAATAAATTCCACTAGGCAGATATGCAATTGACTGAATGCCTATAATTAATAATTTTACTTTTTTAAAGCAGTATAATTGTGTGTGGCTTCTGTTGCACAGCTGCAACTATTTGCCCTCTGAAAACATACTATTCGACTTCAAATCACCAAAATATCCGTATTATCTTTCACTGCAGTGTAGCATGGCGGAAATATTACATTTTGCAAAGCCGTATATGGCAAGGGAGGGCATTCTGACTTAATAACAAAGACCAAGGCCTTAATATGCTTCACTTCAAACCCTTAAGAGATTTAAGATCTCCCCAAACACCCCTTTCATTCCAGCTCTAGCTCCCCATTTCCCATGTCCTCCAGAGCCTCGTTCCGAGCTTGCATTACCTCTCCCACATGCCAGTATTTGGTTTTGTTTTCTTTTTCACCCTTTCCACCCAGTATTAAATCACAGTGGAGGAATAATGGTCTGAATCACATGGCTGAAAACAATCTGACCGCCCAAATTTATGGTTAGCTCCTGGATTTGGTTTAGTTTCACCTGAATATGTTGTAGTTCTTTTAGATAATCTGTTTAGAGAGAAAGGAGAGACATGGAGCAGAGAAATGGCCGTATTTCTGTGTGCTCCCCAACACGTGCAAGATTGACCTAACGTACCCTACACCCTGAGTTCCCCTCAGGAACACGTCTGCATGTGGGGGAAGGTTTTGGCAGAATCCCAGCCAGACCATATTACACCGTATTTTATGCCCTTTAGTATCACACTAAACTCTCAAATGAAACTTGGCACAACACACAGCAACCCTGAGTTTACTGTACCTATTCCTATGAGGACTGATAACACCTATAGCTGTTTCCTAAAGGCTTGTAGAAAGCCAAAGGTCTAAATTTCCCAACAACCTGCTCAGCAGAGCTTTCCTTCCCTGCCCCACCTGCAACATCTCTAGCATATTGCTCTAACGTAATTTTTTTTTTTTCAGACCCAAACTGTTAAAAACCACACAAACCCCAAAGCCCAACAGAGACCAGTAGCTGATGAGGAAGTATCAGACTCCCAAGTGTCCACTGCTGACAAAACATCTGCAACATCTTCATTACATGAAGGTTTTGAAAGTTTGCTCACCATAATACAAATAATTTAATAGCCATAGAAATCACATAAGATATGAAATTATTGCTTTACTGCTAAATTATAAACACAAATTCATAGATTCTACAGTCTCTAGATAAAGTTTGTGCAATAAGATGATAATTTTCAGCACTCACTGTATTCTTATAACATCTGTAGCTGTGGGAACTAAGGAACTTACGTGCCACATGGTTACAGTATCTGACATTTAAATATTGCCTTGATAGAATTTCCAAACAATTATTTGGAGACTCAAGATATGCTTGGGAATACCGAAGGAGGAAGGAGGAATACTTTGAAGAGGGAAACAGATATAAAAGCTATGCAAGTTCATGGCAAGTGCTGGAAAAAGTAATTACCTCAGCGTCTCAGTTCCAAAGTACCAGAAGTCTTTTTTCAGTGTGAAAGCATAGTTAGGCATGGTGTAGGTTAAAAAGTAACGCTATTAAATAGCAGAAAGATTAAAACAAAAGCATGAAAGAAACTTCTCTTGCAGCGTTATCTCATGGCACTCTGAATTTACAGTCCTTCATGTAGTCAGTGTAGCCATGAGAGGCACCGGATGAAGGAGCCACAGTGTGAGCTTAAATCCTATGCAACACTACAAGCTTAAAGGCCAGTGTTAAGCATCTTTTGTTGCTCAAAGATGGTCTTGGTTCAGAACGCTTTCTGTTGAACAGGTGTAACTTATAGAAAATGATTGTTCCTTTCTGGATCACAGAACACAAATGATAGGATGTGTGTCCTTTTGCCTTCCTATACTCTTTGTTCTCCACACCCCTTGCGCTGTCTTATTATACAGCTAATTATATGCTAAAACTGCTTTTAATTTAGCCTGCGAAGACAGATTGCTGTATGTGGACCACTGAGCGGCAGCAGGGTTTAGCTTATATTAAAATGACGAAGCGGGCCTACCAGCTGCCCAGGCAGCTTGTCAGTCCCCTCTGGTACTACAAGCAATCAGAAAGTTAAACACATGCATGGCTTTTGTTTTTACAGCCAAGTTAAAGAAACAACAAGCAAAACCCCCCAAACCAGGAGGCATCATCTGTAGAACAGCCAGCTGATCACATTCAGTATGATGGACATTTGGAAAGGATATTAACAAAGCACATAGATCTGTTCACCTGATAACAGGGTTGATCACCGTAAAAGCAACTAAAAATCTAAAATAAATGGAGTTGCTTAGTTTTAAAAAAGGGAAAACAAGGACAGGGGAACAGGGAGAAATGGGGGGTGGGAGGGGGCAAAAAAACCCAACAAGACTTCCAAAGCTCACCCGTCAAGAGTTCCCTGTAGATCTCTTATTTACGTTCCATTCCTCTATCAAGACTTAATACACCCAGGCTTAGACTATTTGTGGTTTTTTTTTAAATTCTTCCTTCAAAGCCGATTTTGGGTAAATAATTTAAAAGCTTGTGAGCTGGAGGCTGTATGACTACAGGAAGGCTCCGAAGGCGGGATGGAAAGCTCTTTGGAACTGCCTGTCAGCTTTATACATTACTTTTGGAATTAAGCATGTTAACTATAATTAAAACAGATTATCAGCCACCTGTGCTTATGGCTTTAGCAAGGTGCTTGGCCACGGCACTAGTTACATTAGAAAAGATACCGGAGTTAGCCCACACCCACAGAAAGCTTGTGGATGGAGAGGAAACACGACTGGCAGCATTCAGAAATGCACAGCGGAGCTGATTCTACAAAGTACACTGACATTGTGTACATAGCCAGAAGGAAGAATTCACCAACAGTGTTTGTTACCTATATACCTGGTACGTCAAACTCAAGTTTACTGCTGAACACCTAGATAGAAAAAAAGAACTCCTTAAAGATATAACAAACCGTCTATTTTTGTGGCCTGCCTTATATAATATTTTGTTATCCCAACTTTGGATTTATTATGTCTTTAAACACATTCTTTTTACCACATACTAATATGTTTACTAAGAAATAGCTTTATACTATAAGCCCAGACGACGCTTTGTTGAGAGCTCTAGAGCAGGACAGTCTCAGTGACTGACAGTTTGGTTGCCTTGATTGACACGGTCTGCTTCAAGTTCCTACACCTACTTAAAGAAACCAAGCAATATTGCACTAAATGAGGTTTGTCTCTTCATTAAAGTTTGGCTTCGAGGTTTGCTGTGGCATTCAGCACATCTCAAACCCAAGTGCTTAAGCAGCTTTCTGTGAGAACATCTGCTGCGATCACTGTCTTTCTACCCCTGAGCAACAAAGACACAGTAAGAGGGTGCAGAAGACAAGACAAAAAGGTCTTCCCTTGTAAAGAGCACTGAAAGGAATGTTTCTCTGGGTTAGTATCGTGTTGTTGCACACATTTAACTGAATCTACACCTATAGTATCTAAAGCTAAGAAAGACATGGTGAAATTAGCGGAAAAGAGACATCACAAAATTGGCCAAATGAGTAGAAATTATTAACTCTTCTACACATCCTGTTAACAAATCAATTCCTCCAGCTTCGGCCAGCAGTTTATTTCTAATGGTATCCTAGCTCGCAAACTAGTTCATATAAGAAATATTTTATTGCTATTGTCACAAGAGTTTCAAAGTTTGTTTTATTTTTAAAAACAAAGGAAGGATAAAGATAACTGAAAACTGTAAGCCAGCAGCATTATTTCAAAAGCCGTCAGTTTAAGGATACCAAGATCAGGCTCACTTCTTATAATTTTCCAAGTGCACTGGTTCCCTCCTGAGGGCAAAAGTGAAATCCTTGTTGAAATTAGTGAGAGTTTCCCCATTGAATTTCAGTGGCACCAAAACAGTCCCTTATGTATTGCATTTATCACTCATTTGAACCACATTTGAACAACAGATTGACCTAGAGAAGGATTCAGTCAAAGAGTGATCACAGTACCAGTCAGAATGAAAATTCATCCTTACTCCTAATTCCAAGGGCAGCGTACAAACAGCATGGACAGACTATCACAGACCACCTGCAAATGTATTGGCAAAACCCACCAGCCCAACCCTGGGGTAAACAGTCCAGCTGAGTAAATTCGGGCAAATCTGTTTTCCAGCTTTATGGAAGCTTAAACTTCAAAAGTGTGTCTGTGGGGGGGTTGGTTGGGTTGGGTTGGGTTGTTTGGTTGATTGGTTGTTTTTTTTTCTTTTCACGTTTGATATAGTGTTTCTAGTGACAAAAGTGAGAATACTGATCCTTTCAAACACAAACCCACAAAAGACCTAAACCAGCATTTCTCTAAAACATTTAATTCAGTTTCTAATCTAACTTAGATTTTGAATCTGAAGTTTTGAAAGTACTTTGAATACTAACCACAGTTTGGGAATACCACCAGTTTGACCTTTGTACTTAATGCAATGTAAAATAGATTACAGAAAAGTAATGAATGCAGTAATACTCAACTTGAGTTCTGTTAAGACCTTCTTGCCATATTTTCTGGAGTTCAGAATCTGTTTCTGCCTTACTTATTGCTTATATGTAAACTCCTGAACCACTCTGGGTTTTGGAATTTGAACCAAAAGAAACTGTAACCTCCTACCATGTAGTCTTCCAAAACTCAAAAAAGGCTATAAACACCAGGAATTAGAAATCTAAGTCCTCACCTCCATGAGAAAGCTCGCTCTACAGTATTTAAGATCTATTTAAAAAATACACAGTTAAATCAACATGTCACCATTTGCATTACCTAGGCTGTTTAATAGTAGCGTATAATAAAAAATAAACCCACAGACAGACACTATATTGCTATACTTCTATATAGCTATCAGTGACGGTAAGCCTTGCAGTCAGCCTGTGCTTCATCAGTGGTAATCATCAAAATTGTTTTAAATTTTGTATTGATTATCCTATAAAAGCATACAGGCTTTAATTATCGACAGAAACACTAAAAGTAAATACTAAAAATGTTACCCCTCTTTCTCCTCACCCCCACGATCGTGTGCCTTTTATTCCTGTCCTTTTTTTTAGGGCACCCTTGGAAACTCTGACTGTGGAAACTGATAGGAAGGGAATGCTGAAAAAAGTACCTCTCGAGCAGCAGAACATATGCTCCGGGGAAAATTTTCCTCGTAGCTAAATAATTCTTAGCAAAAGTCAACAGAAAAACAGTATAAATATTTGATAGGAATATAACAAATTGCCTTAATACTGGAAGGGTGAGAGAAAAGAATAAAAAGTCCAGTGGAACATTTGAACCCATCTGGTAGATAAGTCACATACAGATATCAACCATCTGGGATTTGAACTGTATACCTGACCCTTGGCTGGACAGCATTTGTTGCCATAGCTGTTTAATTAGAAGGATCTCCAGCTTGAAGAGGAGGAAACACTTGAAAAATATTTGCCAAAGAACAATATGCCTTCATATGAGATTTTTCCAGTGTCTTCCTTCTATTTAAGAACTAATGTAGTTATATTTATTTGCATGTGGATTGATTATATCAAGCCTTTTTGCAGCCTTTGAGCAGAGTTACTTTGTGACACGTAGGTTAAGGGGAGCGGGGAAGGAAAAAAAAAAAAAAGCCATCACCAGCAGCAAATTCCCAAGACACGCCACTGATTCGTTCAACAAAAGTAATTACTTCAGCAAATGTTTGTGTATTTCAATGCCAAGAGGAGGATTCCAGGTATTTTTAAAGCTGGTCAGAGCTTGTCAGTCTAGCTGATATCCAGAAGCTTCTAGTCAATGCGATGTAACATTGACACACCACTTAATCAGAAAAATAGGATGTGTTTCCCCGATTAAAGGATTTTATCTTTAACAAATGTTACATTTCATTCTTATTAATGTATTCAGACCCGACATCATATGGTCCCTAGATTTCCCCTGGAGGTATAGATTTTAAAAGTCCAGAGGGAAATTACAATACCGTACACTGATTTGTCGACATATGAGCTCTGAAATTACCATTGGAAAAAAATTTCCAAGGTCTGCAAAGATAATTTCACAACCCAAAGTGCATCCTAGCCCTCTGCTTAGAAGTTTTAAAAGGAAAGTTATGAGGAATGAATGAATAGCACACATCGGGGCCAGATTTTAAAGCAATTTTCTAAAGCATTGTGCGAAGTTCATCTCCCTTTTTAATGGACGCCGACTACTTGGACAAAATGTTTCCCTCCCCTCTCAGCAGATTTAGATTTAGTGAAATTCATCTTTCGTGCCTTGACAGATGTGAAAAATTAGCAACAGATATGGAAAAGGCTGAGACTACCATCACAGGCCTCTTCTTTTCTTACCAGGCTCATCTGCTTTAGACACACATGGATTATCAGTACTTTAAGGACACAGATGCATTTTTTCTGTTTCTTTGATGGACAATTAGGTACACAGTTCCTCTTATTAACAGCATCAGTAGCCACTGGTATGGAGGAGGCAAAGACCACGAACCTGACCTCACCACTTAGAAAATGAAAGGCAGAATATAGCCCCAGTGAGCTACGGGTTCGGAGCAGGCACCAACAGATAGCAGGTCACCGCCTCGCAAAAAGAGGTCTCTCGAGACGCTAGACGTAAGGGAGGGAAGTGTGTTAGCAGTCCTTTTTCATCCCCTAAAAGCATAAGAAAGTCATGAAAGGTTTTCTTCTCCCCTCCTGAACTTATTTATTTACATTTCAGAAATATTCAGCTTTATGCTACCCCAGAACTAGTACTTCAGAAAACTAGATAGGATACCGCATACCTTCAGACCCTGAATTCAGATCATTTACAGTCACTAACAATCAGATGAAAACGTCTGTAAAATAATGAGTTTTGTTAAGGCTTCAAGACTCTCTGTTCTGAGAGTTTCTTAGTCCTAGATAGTCATGTTAGGAAACCCTGAACTACTCAATTAACAAAAACCACCAATAAATCAGCAACCCTTCAGTATATTTACAAATGCAAACCAAGCATCTTTCCCCCTCTCAAAACAGCTTTACAATGATGACCACTCGTGTAGCTTTCCCAGTGCACTCGGAGCTTTCACATAAGGCTCCTAAGTACCTCAAATACACTGTTTTTTCTTTAAAGTCTGAGGAAATGATCAAATATTGATACAAAGCACTACTAAGCCAGTAAGCTTATTTTATGGTTGAATATGTACTATGAAATATAGAGTATCAGATACAGAAATAACTTGCACAAGGTTTTGTGTGTGTGTCTATGTGCGTGCGTGCGCGCGTGGTTTTTGTTTGCTTGTTTTTGTTTTTTGGTTGAAAGAAGCAGCTGAACAGCCACACGCCTGCTACAACTGCTGTTTAATGCTTGAATCCTCTCTTGACATTACTGGGACTTCTATTAATAAGGAATCTGTGCGTCTTTCAGTGACTGTACAATTTTCATTTTGGATATCTTTGTATGAAGACCCATCTCCATCTTTGCTTTGAAATGGCACACGTGGCACGTGCACTTTAAGGCAGTCCACTCCCAATTTCTTTAAAAGCTTCACTGTTTCACTGTTTTGGAAGAAAGGGCCCTGCCAGTGTGCTTATGCTTTTGTTTGCTGAACATTTCCTCCAGAAGTGACAATGGCGTAAGAAGCCCTGATCATACTAACCCATTAGCCCTGACCCATTTTTTTGGCAGCCTATTTTTACTGTGGGTTCTCTTCCTTCTCTATCCCGCGTAGCATAACGGATTGTTATACCAGAAAAACCAACGCGTCGGTACAATCAGATGAGAGGAAGCAGGCTAGCACAGCATAGGCACAAAGAGTACTTATGAACTATCATTTACACCCCTTTCAGCATAATTTCTCACTCTCCACCCCATTCTTATTCCAAGAAACACGGCGGCTATGCCTGTCCCTGGCAAGATGGGCATTAAGTGGAATAGTCTCACAAGGCATGGGTCTGAGCTACTGTGCAAGACTCGGTAAACCGAGTAACAAATCTGCTCAAGTACTTAGAACACGCAGGTGGAATAACCAGTGAAACGCAGCAGTTTCGGAGCCTGAAAGAGGATAAACAACTTGGGGTAAAGTTTTTCAAGAGGTTGCCTTTAAGGTTTGGTTTCTTTTCCATGTGTTTGTTTTTAAAGAATTAACACTAGCCATTTGGATAGAACTCAAGTATTTATCTCCATCTCACTGGCCCCTTTCCTCCACAAGTGTTTGTTACATTAACCTGAAAATACAGAGACAGTGAAAATCTATCATCAGGTCTTTGTGCACACGTCCAGAAAAAAAATCACACAGCTGAGCACACGGCAGGACAGAAGTCTTGAGTATTGCTATTTGTGCAAAAGTGCTTAAATTCAGAACTGTGTGCCTACAGCAGTTCAGATTAAGCTCTCCTAAACAGTCAGATTAAAAAATATGCTTTTTCATAATGCCTAGTCTTCACTTACTTTGAAATATCACAGGACAACTTCAGACAGATAATAAGCTATTGAAAAGATCAATCTGCCCCTATGTCATTGATTTGGTGGAACAGTTCATTCTTCCGGATTTAAACATTAAAGGGAATTAGGCATACAAACACCTGGTGATACGAATACATCTACCGATGCAGAATTTGTATTTAGCAGTATACAGGCCTGCAGGCATTTTGTGGACATCCAACAATTCTAAGTAAATTGCAACTGAGCTTTAAATCTAAGCCGAATGCCTGAGATTAAAACCACGCAGTTTAACAAACGGTAACTGCTAACTGCTAATTTGGTTCTCAAACTTCTGTTAAGTCAGCTTCCATTTCCTTAGGAACATAATAAAAACCAACAATAACAGTCTTGAAGCTGTTTTTATGGCTTTTATAAAAGCTTTTATAAAGCTTTTCTAGACCTATATCTGCCAATAATAGCTATTACTCCTATCCACTTCTTCCAAAGGCAAGCAAAGCTTGCTCTTAGATAAGAGGATCCAAGGCAAAAGTGCAAACGTGCCTTTTATTCTCCAGGAGGCTTCAGAAGCTCAGCATCCCCTTCCCGCAGCTTTCTCGGAAATTGCCCAGATGCTCTACCCAGAGCTGCAGCAGGCAGGGGACTGGGTGCACGTCCCAGCCAGGCTGCCTAAAGGTGGTCAATAAATGCCTTCTTGCTGCGGAAGGACGGACCGCAGACACGCAGTTCCCCCTCTGCTACCTGCTGAGCGAGGAGAAACAGCCAAAGAGTCGTTTAGAAGTCAGAGGCGGAACAAACATTCAGAAAACCAGAGCCGAAGAGATTTTCTTCCAAGGCTTGTGGGTAACAGGATTGCAACCTCACTGAACTTTCAATAGGAAAATGTGTTACCATAAGACTCGTAATATATTCTGAAGGCTCCCAAGCAGCAGAAAGGTCGTATTTCCCTTTGCACCAGCCTGCACTGGCTTTGTATCTGCCTTTTTGACAGAGCTATCACAACCTGCCCAGATTTTTGGAAATATCTCTTGCTTTAACACAAAAAAGCATACAGGCTGCAGGTGAAATAGTACTATCAGACCTCTGCCAAAGGTCATAGCAAAACACTTCTTGTCAAGGAAGTGGCAGCGTACGCAGCTAATGCTAACTGCATAACGGAGCACAGGCAGCGGCGCGGCTTCTCAAACAACTGAGCTGCCATACTCGTTTTGCTTTACGTACGGCACTCAGCCAACCGGCAGGCCACACAGAACAGGTATCACAGGTACTACGTGGGCACAGTAGCTCACGCCACCTTAATTCAGCAGCATAAGAGTTCGGAGGCTTTTATCAAGGCTCTCCTCTGAAAGATCGCTTTTCTTGATACCCGAATAACGCCAAGTTATTCTCAGGAAAGCAAGTGGTGACGGAACTGTGGCTGCGAACATAACCTAGTCCTCAAGACGATGTGGTAAACTATCATGTCCAAGACGACTTCCGTATGTGAAAATAAGTAACTTTCAGGAGAGCTGAGCCAGAATGCTTCACGTCGGGGTGGCAATTCCCCCTGTGTAATTTACAGTCATGGTGTTGCTCCCTGTACAAAACAGGCCCCATTAGACCATGAAAGTGGCCCCCTGATGCTATGAAAGAATACTATTCATTACTCTGATATCACAAACTAATGAGAATTCATCAAATGCAAAATGCCGTGCATGTTGCCGAGACTTTTCCAGAAGATCAACGCAGGTGTAACTGACTCGGAGCATATTTAATTTTTAATTGATCAGTTTGCAGCATGCAGGTTTACACCTCAGTACGCTCAACATGGAAATGCTCTACGAGTGTAGCAGGTCAGGCAATCGTGCCTCGCCTACCTCAAGTTCTTCTTATGTTTCATTAACGAGTCAGAGAGCCTGAAGTAAATACGTACGTGACAAGCTTTGGGGGTTTATTTATTTATTTATTTGTCTGTTACTGCAGTTGTCATGAGACCCTAAACTCTCCTGATTAAGCAGTTCTGCCATCCCCTCCTACCAGGGGGGAGAGTGCAGGAAAAAAACCCAACAATCTAATAACACTTCAAACACTTCAGTCACTTGATACCTGTCAGGCAGTTAATTACACGAATTAATTTATTATCTCCTGCTAAAAGATGACTGAACACAGGACACTTTGCTTACTGCATAAATTCTTGCTGGTTTTATGATTATTGTCAAAGAAAATGATTAATAGGCAGATATTGCATGGAGAAAAGCAAAAACATCCCAAGAATTAGAAATTACACTTGTATAGCAAAATGAATTCCTATTAGAAAAGGAATAAAACCTTTACCAGGCATTTAAGCAGAAGCTGCTTTCATTAAAATCATTTCACATACCATGCTTTTCATACTATGATCAATTCATGGTATCCACTGATGTTAATCACATGATTCATAAGCATTAAATTGATCAGTACTCACCAATTACTAAAATGTCATCTGACTCCTTCTGGAAAATGCATGATCTTATTAAAACCAGATAAGCTCAGAGCTTTATTTTCTCTCTACCTAATTTGCTTTACAGTCTACTAGAAGATAACTCTATTCAAACTGAAGAGCGGTAACACTTCCATATAATATGTTTCTCATCTATATGTTCAGAGCAGAAAGAGACAAGCTGAAAGGCTGCTTCAGGAGTTCTTAAAATATAAAAAATACAAACCAAACAACAGAGTCATCTAAGAGCAACAACAGGAGCAGTATCCTTTCAAAACAAATCCTAAATGCCAGTTTCTAGGCAGGTCTGAGAAGACGTCAAGCAATAGGACTAGCAGTGGAACCTCAAACAGTAGTTCTGTTCTAAAAGATGCCACCTACATTTTTACCATATGCATCACCTGCAGCAAGCATGAAAATACAAAAAGCTACCTTAAATGTAAGTGAGCTCCTCCGTCACTATACAAACAATTTTACCAGTTCAGTAACCTATGGTTCTGCATCAACAAGCTCTTTTGAAAGGTCTGTGTAAATAAATAATAAAACAGTCTGTTAACTTCTCTAGACTGCCTTGGGTTAGGTTTCTGACTTCTAGGGTTTCAGTGCATATCATTATACCCTGCGTCGTTAAAGGACAGAGCTTCAGCATAGTTTAAACCCAGGGCTGCTCTTAGCCCAAACTAAAGGTTTGAGCTAAACATTGATGCAACTATTTTAATGCGAAGACATGAAAATTCAGAAAAGGGCTAGAAGTTGATTCCTTTTTTAGCTAATTACCTAAGCTGGCTTGAGGTCCTTTTATACTGGAACAGCTCAGTAGACTCAGCCTTAAAATAAAAGAACTAACTTTCTAGGATGAAAGTGATGTGGGCAGTGACTAGAATCAGCCTTCAGATCTCACACTGGTGCATCATTTCCAGATTTTGCAGTTACTTGACCCTTCTTAAAAAAACCGCGGTCTTTAAGTTCCTAAGGTACCTTGACTTTTTGTGCAGGAGAACACACAAACAAGAAGCCCTGCTGCTGGACTGACAGTTTCTGTATACCTATCTCCAAGGCAGCTGACCCTCACCTGTGAGTTTTCCACGCAAAGAAAAGCTTAATTATGTACAACTATTGCAGCTTCCGTGGAACTTTTTACACCAAAATTCTAGCGAGGATTAAACTGAAATCACCTGCTGTCTCTAACAGCCCCTGCCTATACATTTTAAGCTTTTAGCAATAATACAGCAAGTGGCGCACAAAGACAAAGAGAGCACAGTACAAGACAAAAAGAGCACATGAAAATACTAAGTAAGAGCATTTTAATGAGTGCTTATAGCAAAAAAAAAAAAAGCTGAAGGAGCTGATGAGGTTCTGGTTGTCTGCTCTAACAGATCTGTAACCCATAACCTGTTTAAGCCCACTGTGTCCTTCCTGAACTTAAATCACAAACTACTAATTTACATTAACAATCAGATTGAAATAATCCATCCGTGAAATAATCTATGCCCTAGTTGAACAGAAGCAACATTTAAAGACAGTTAAATGAGCTGAAAAAATATCAACCCAAAACATGACCAAAGCAATGTGTAATTCACCCCTTGAACAAGTCTCCATTAGGTAGAGCAGCTGAGCTCGGAGGAATTAATGCCATAATGATTTCCTCTCCAGATTCCTATGCACAGTCCAGAGACAACAGGAGAAACACGGTACACTTTACCCAAATAACGTACTTTAGTATGCAAAACACACAAGACACATTCATACACTCCTAACACAGAATTCTAAAGACACCAAATTCATCCTAACCTCACAGTGATTTGTTATACTGGCATCAAGAGCTCATTAAAAATTCATTAAGCGCTGTGTGGCTATTGGCACTGTCATGCTGAAGAGATCTTTTAACCCAACGGAAGGTTTGCACTAGGATAATTACAGTTGTACTGTATTAAAATACAAGACTAATGGCTATAGAAAGCCGTGCACTATTTGAAGAGTAAAGCATCCAGACTACCAATGATGATTTGCATTCAGTTTTGTCTTGTAGCTTCTCAAGTGCAGCATTTTACAGATGACAAAGAAACCCATATCGAAACTGAATACAAAAATAAACACATCCTGGAGAAACAGGAGTCAACATGGAAGGTTGGTTGGTTTTTGGTTTTGTTTGTTTTGTTTTTTGGTTTTGGTGTGGTTTTGGTTTTCTTTTTTAAGGGTTAGAAGTGAATTTTTAGTAATTTTTATTAGTGTTTAAGCCATAAAATAGCTATAGGAAAATTACTTTGTTAATGTCTGATCTTAATAAAAGGCGCCAATGCTATTGCTTACTACTGCAACAACGCATAACACATATTCTCCTTTTCTGAGATAAGTTTCACAAACTTTAACCCTGTAGGTGTCAGGAGGAATATCTGAGGTGGGTGCTGTTGTTTCCATTCAGATAAAAACTGAAAAGCATAAATTAAATATCTGATTATATACCCCATTATCATTGCTTACGCATGACAAACGGCCATACGAAGAGAATGCTGCTGATACTTGCCAATGAACTACAGAGCAGACTACCTCTAGCCTTAGCTCTGAGTCCTGTCTCTTCAGCCCACACTATATGGCCACACATAAGGTCATGGCACCCTTCAGCTGGGTGAGCACTGTGTCCCCCTGCCCTCCCGCATTGCTTGTTACACCCCTTTGCCCAATGCAAACACAGGCCTTTTGTGGTGAACCCTACCGCTGCAACCACCTGGGTGGAAACCCACCCCTTTTTCTCCCGCTGACTTTCCTGGGCCTCTGGACAACGTCTGTGCTGGCCCCGTGCGTGGACAGTCTGGAAGCAAGGGCAAGGAGCTGCACTAACGTATGGGGCGACGCCATCACTGAACACGAACTGCAGACTAACGTATTTGTTGTACTACTCCTTGACATTGACCCCCGTTTAACGCATTATTATTTAGAGTAGTTTGAGCTTTCATGATGCAGCGTGGATGCTCAGAACATTTATGAATAAGCCCCTACACAACATATACCAAACTGCCTTTACGTGCTTCTTACTTCCACGACTGCCCCTCCCCTACACAGCTACAGTAGCTCATACTGCCCAAAATGCAATTAAAGCCCAAGTGAGACCCTTTCACTTGTCAGGGCGTTATTCTTCCATGATGAAAACGCAGCACCGTTCTGTCAGTCTTCAGAAAAAAACCCAAAGCAGACAACTAAAAATAAAGTATGACTGAACCAAGATGGAAAATGTTTGTAGCAGAAGGAAAATAAGTGAAGGAACTCCATGACAACTCATATTGAGGACTAATTCTTATTTTTTTCCAGATGTGCAGAGCACTAAGGACTAACTATTGACTGTTTTCCTCCATTACTTGCAAATGGAACTTTAAGATGCAAGCTGAAAACTATGTGTTACATTACTATAAACCCTTTAATTTATTCTCTGTGGGCTGTGGATCTGCTGATTCAGATGGCTCCAGTCTGCTCCTCTAACCACTAACCCCATCCTTACAGGCTGGCTGGCATGTAGCACATTACCGAGGGAACAAGTAACGCCGCATGCAGCTGATCTGCTCCCCGTCTTTATACAACACGTGTTCTTCTGTTTGAATACTGACGTGACCCTATAAATACAATGGCTACTGTGAGTGTGTTGACAAACAATTTCCTAATTATGTATTTGCCTATCCTCCATCTATGGTGGGTTACTAAAACGTAACTTTAAGAGAAGTAAATGACTGCTGATGCTTTAACCCCAGTTCTGCTTTCATGCTTTGCCAACTCTCTGATTTTGGCAGAGTTTTCCACCTGCAAATATCATCACAAACGGAGATTCACCAGCAGAGGAAAGTACTGCTAGTTAGTGCAATACTCCCTCACAGTGAACTCGAGAGGAGTGGGAAGGGCACTGTTTGCCCTCCGCACACATCCTGGGACAGCAATGGGTTCAGTGAGAAGGGCAAGTGCCTGAAGCGGAGGCCGCTGTGACAGCACAGCCAGTGATACTGCTCTGCCCCTCGCTCGGGAACAGTGCCGGTGGCAAACACCATTACTCCCCTTTTCACAAATACCGGAGACAGCTTGCAGTGCTGGGGCCAGGAACACTTAACACCTCTTGTGCAGGTAGTGACCGCTGTCACCAAGGAGAGTCAAAAATACCACGGCGTGGCGTGAGTCACTGCTGGCCTTGGGGGAGATTGGCCGGGCCAAACGGAAGAGGATAATGATCCTGCATCCCGCAAGCTGGAAACGCAGTGCAAACCAGAGAGGACTGACAACCCCTCCCCCCCGGATCCCTGGGAACACCAGCTCCAGGTGAGCACTGTCCCGGGGCCTGGCGATCACCCCACCGCTTGTTCTGTGATTTGGGGGTGTAGCCAGTCCCTGCCTCTCCTGTGCCTTGGGAGATCACCTGGTAATACCGTAGGCTCCACAGGGGCCCAGAGAACCGAGCTCTTTGAAAGGACAGATGTTTCACGTGAAGTGCCACAAGCTCAGCTTTGGTACACTAGCGAAGAAATCCCTTCGTCTTTATAAATGGTGCAGTTCTGCTCTAGGAGTAGGCCAACACCCCACAGAATTAAAAAGGGCCTCATTTAGACACTGCAGTATATTTCCACGTGTGCTGGTTTTGGCTGGGATAGAGTTAATTTTCTTCACAGTACCTAGCACGGGCCCGTGTTTCGGACTTGTGCTGAAAACAGTGTTGATAACACAGGGATGATGTTTTCGTTATTGCTGATCGGTGCCTACAGAGAGCCAAGGCCTTTTCTGCTCCTCACCCCACCCCACCAGCGAGGAGGCTGGGGAGGCACAAGAAGTTGAGAGGGGACCCAGCCGGGACAGCCGACCCCAACTGACCCAAGGGATATCCCAGACCATACGACCTCATACTCAGCCTATAAAGCCGGGGGAAGAAGAAGGAAGGCGGGGATGTTTGGAGTGATGGCGTTTGTCTTCCCAAGTAACCGCTACGCGTGACAGAGCCCGGCTGTCCTGGAGATGGCTGAGCACCTGCCTGTCCGTGGGAAGCAGGGAAAGAATTCCCTGGTTTGCTTTGCTTGCGGGCACGGCTTTTGCTTTCCCTATTAAACTGTCTTTATCTCAACCCACGAGTTTTCTTGCTTTTACTCTTCTGATTCTCTCCCCAACCCTGATGCGGGGGGAGTGAGCGAGCAGCTGCGTGGTGCTTAGTTGCTGGCTGGGGATAAACCATGACACCACATTACACTGTCCTGCTCTCTCCTAAGCTTATTCCAGCGTTACTTAAAGCTCCTCTATGCTAAAAGCAAACCACTGCATTTTCTTTTAGTACTACACATGTATTTCACCTTGCTAACAGCCATGACCCTATGATTTTAAGGTCTAGTCACGTAAACTTAAACACATATACATGGACGTAGGCTATCTCTCTGCCCCAAGCCCCACAGTCTAATTAAAACAGACAACAAAGACTCAGTCAAATATTTTTTTTTTTAAGCTGTTGGAGCCCAGTGGAAACAAGACCAACCCTAAAACCCAGTTAATAATAATTTTCCTTTTGGCGTGGGACTGTTTTCTCAGCGAGGCATAAAACCCCTCATTCAGGCCCTGCGCATACGTAAGGAGCTGTAGTACAACTGGTCCAGTGTAGTCAATGCAATACGCTGCTGTTCAGCGTGGCAGTGCTAAGGGCGTGTAGAAATGCTTTTACCAGGGCAGCTTTCACGCAGAGGGAAAAAGCAAACTCGCTCAACTGGTACAAAACACATTGAGGCTGACTGAAATCTCCAGCAGGGCTGCATGGGCTTCACAGGCTTCTAGAAAGGGAAGGAGGCAGAGAGGGAGAAAGACTGGTATAGCCTGGTACTTGATGGATAAGAACACGAGCCAGCATGGTTACTGAAGCCTTCCAAAACACAGGGAGAGTTTCAGGCTTTCTGAAGGATATCAGAAAAGCAAATTAAGGTGGTAGAGATCTTTTTCCACAAAGGAAAAATTCTTTTTTTATGCTCCCAAACTCATTGGTGTTGCCGCCAAAGAAAGTAGGATCTGTTAAAACAACCAAACACTTTAATTGAAAATACTCATAGTGCTGTAACAAAGAGAAACGTTACTTTGCATTACGCTAGCTGTGAGAGCCACCAAGCTGCTCTAAAAATAAACCCTGCTGTAAGCAATTAAGCTAATAATCAACCTGCCTATTCTGAACAGTGGTAAGGTCGCTGATAAAAAGAAGTGGATGTTTACAGGTAAGCACAACTTGTACGTTAAACTTCAGAAATACAGCCACACCCAAGTGCTCTGATGAACCTTTGAAGCTTGGTCTTGGTAGGAACAAACCCCTTTATAACTTCGGAGCTTTGCACAGGACTTTTCTCAGACATTTCCAGCAGTACTGAGGTCAGGATGAACATCTGTGCTGTCAAGACTCTTTCTCTGGGTTTAAGCACTGATCCAGTTTGTTCCAGGCTGTCCCTCCGCTTCTGGTTCTAAACTCAGATCATAAATAAAATGACTTTTATCTTAATTGAATCTTCTCTCAGGGATTATTTCCAGTTTCTATTGTATTGACTCACTGTCTGCTGGGAACTGAGGGATTTCTTTGCTTTATTTCAGTACCCTGATGCTAAAAAGCTCTCCACAGTCTCATTCTGGTTGTAAGGAAAGTTCATGCAGGAATTCAGGCTCCCTAAACTATTTCCTCAGCACGGAATAATTATGCAGTGTGAAATGCAATAATTACTTAGATTATGTGATTCCTCAAGGGAAGTGTGCATGACAAAATGTACCATTCAAATCATATAACCACATAACATGAAGAAGCTATAGCATGAAACTGGCTAGCTATTTTTAAATATATAAAATTGCTGTGAGAACGCACAATCACCAAGCGTCTTGCTTAAAAGCTCCATTCCTGGAATAAACTCTACTGGAATCCACAGCAACTGCTCTTGGCAGGGAGCACGCAGCGTGTCAAACACGAACCACTCAAAGAATGTGCCCAGCGATGCACAACAGCCACAGCCTGTCATCTTATTTAAGTCGGCTGCATTTTCACATAACGCACACAGGTAAGATTGTAGCACTACACGAGCTTAGACGCATTTGAAACTTCAGAATTTTATTCTGCCATAAAAGCCACCTTCTTTTCTCCCCCCTTCCCCTTTGTCTGAAGCAAATCCTGCTTGCGGTATACTAAGAACATACGCTCTATCTCTGGATTTGGGAGATATAATAAATAGAAGATTATGATAGGCAAGTATTCACGAAAATAAGGTTTCTTTCCTTCACATTCCAAGTCTTGCCTGCTTGTAAATGAGACAAAGGTACTTCCAAGGCTCTGAAATCATGAAAACTCCACTTTCCTTGAAGGTTTTTTGCAATAATCCTGTATTTTTCTTTTCACAGCTTTAGTATAAGGACAAGTAAGGATCTAGCCTAATAATCATCTCAGACTACTTAGAGTTAACTATGCAGGGTGAAAGAATACAAGTCATAGCACAGACGATCTCTAACGCATGCCGTTTTCAGACTTAGCACAAAATAAAGTTTTATACATTCTTACTGTACCTGATTGTCCTGACAGAAATGCAGTATTTCCACATCAGATTCCACATTGCGCTGCCATCTCCCTTCATGACCTTCTCTGAAGTGTTTGCAAAGTGAAAAAGATTCCAAGTAACTCAAGGAACAAGTAAGTTTAGCAGCACACGACGAAGTTAGTCCAAGGTTCATGCAGCAGCCAAGCACTGATTCACGATTTCCAAGTGATTCCTCCGACCTCCACTCAAATGAACTCAGAGAAGCCAGCTTTCTCATCTGAAGTCTCGGGTTACTCCTTTCTTCATGATTTACAAGACTCGTTGTTTACATTATTTGCAAGCCAGAAGAGATTATTAGAGACTGTTCAGAAAGCTACATATAATATTGCTCCAAGTTGTCAAGTAAGAAAAAAAAGCCTATCTACGCAGCACCTGTGAAAAGTTACTCTCATTTATTTCACCTCAAAAAATCAGTCCAGTAACACGGCCCTAGAAAATCACTTACGAGAACTGTAAATGCTTACTAAATACACACGAAACCAGACGGTTTGGGCTGAATAAACTCTCAACTGTTTGCAAAATTTCTTGTATACTGTAATAAACTTTTTAGTGCCAGAAGAAGTAATGACTCATTTTCCAAAGCCGTATTTGAACACATACAACGTTATGACTTTCAATAGTGAATATCAACTATGACAGCCTATAAATTACAACAAAAATAAAACGGCAAGATATGTAAAAAAACCCGAAACACCACAAAACAAAACAAAAAAAAAAACCAAACCCAACCCAAACTTATTCATTATCCATCTGGAATCCTCTTACTGAGCTGAACAAGTTTAAACACACAGCATTTATTGCTAAAAGTTTGAATAGAATTTAAGCCTCAACACACACTCACATGGAATCAACCTTAGAGAAAAGTATTATTATTGTTGTTGTAATTATTGTTCATCTTTTTAACTGAAGGACAAGCCCTTTAAATTCTGCCCTGGTTTCTCCAAGACCACCCTGAAAGTTACTGGTGGTGTTGCCATAACAGATTAAAACTTCCTAAGCCTTCCCTCAGCCCACAAAGACTGCACTCTCTTCTCTACAAAGAGGTCAACAGCACGATTATCAGGGGCTCTTCTGGATCAAAGGCATTAGATACATATTTATGTTATAAAACTTAATTAAGTAAGAAACTGAGTTCGTGCTACTTCTTCATAGAACAGTATGCTTTTATGATTAAACGTCTGTTTTCTGTTGCACAACTCCATTTTGTGTAAGACCATTTTATCTAGGACCTTGTGACCATTACTACTATCCTGAAGTATATTCTGTTTCAGGGGTTTTCTGACAACTGTTCCTGGAGTAAGCTATTGATGGCTCATAAAAAACTCGGAACAAGTTCCACAGCGTATTGTACATTTTAAATCAGTAGGCTTAACGAAGAAGAATTACATTAGAAAACTTATACATCTGTTCTTAACATAATCGTTGAAATATGTTTCAATGATGGAAAAAGCTACGTAAGTTCAGGCAGACCAGCTGAACCCTGTCCATTACCTTAACTTGCAAATTTGAGAGATGAAGTGCCTACAAGATAGATTTCCTGATTGTTGTATGGTATACACTTGAAATATTTCATTTAGCATAAATAAGCCCATTATACACAGAGTACAAAACCAGCAGTTTATTTTCTGTGTAGGATAAAGGTATCAAACAGCATGCTCAGTGGTGTCAACTACATCTCTGAGCTTACACTTGAAATTCCAATGTAGTTGACGTATTTAGATTATACACTCCTTGATTCACCTTCAGTTGCAATATTTTGATCTTACCAGCATCTGCAGGAATAGTATTTTTATCTGTCTCTAAAGGTAGATTAAGATGGACGAGATCTACAAGAGAACAGTATTTTAATCACCTTCTTCATCTATGTTTCTAAAATTTGTGCACAACCAGTGACCAAATGGATTAAAATAACATGTGACAGCATCACAGAAGTGAGATGCTGTGGGGTGGTTTGTGGGGGGATTGTTTTTTGGTTTGTTTTGTTTAAATCATTGCTGCAGCATTTCCCATGGAAATGAGACTATTTACGAACTAGTGTAGAGGGCATCTGAGCTCCTGTCCCGACGAGCTGAGTTTGTCCACTAATTCCCAAAGAGGCCTGGACAAATCAAGGCAGCCCTCCACTAAGCAAGCATTAATTCTGCAGGGAATGGCAGACCCAAATTTGGAATATAGAACTGACAGACAACCTGCAAAGACAAAATAATATACATCCAGAAAATGCTAAAAACTGTGCAAATCACATAATGAGTTAACACGACTCTAGCATGTCAGTTCTACGGTTAAATCTCAGATGTAAATAAATGCTATTTTTTCTGGTGTAAATATGAAGAACGGATTGCTGCAAAATGCTCCTTGAAGTGATATCTGAGAGGTGTGCTTACACCTAACAGCCTCCTGTAAAGCTTCAGGAGGGCAGGGAGAACAATGCTAGGTTTACCAAGCGCGGGTGCTAACAGCGTCAGCAAATAGCCGATGATTTCTGTACGTACACAGAGGTGAAGAACTGGTGATGAATCAAAACCTATGGCTAATTCTGTGTCTCACGATGGGCTGACTTTTCTAACAACAGCTCCTTCGTAATATGATTACCAAGGAGGTAACAGAATGGGTATCAAAGAGGAAGCTGACTGATCAGCTATTTCTTACTATTAAGAAAAATCTTATTCAGGAATAGAGGAACTTTTCCAGCAGCAAAAAGACAGTAAGTCCCTTTTGTCTTAGCTGTTTACTCTCTTCTCCTTTGTTCACAGTGACATTACTATGCCTGAAACAAGACACAGATTAGCATATCAAATGATTTCACTTTTTTGAAGCCTTGTTTGCTTTCCCTGTATGACAAGTCAAGATGAGCCCCAGCACCGCAGGGGCCTTTTGGCATCATGCCTGTCTTTGACATGGATTTTCCATTTTGTACATCAATCATCATCTATTGTAATGATTCCAGTGACAATCTTCTCCCACACTCGCACGTTTGGCCAAGAAATCCGAGCCAATGCAGAGACTGTGGGCTGGTAACAAGGGCTGTTTGGAGACAGTTGCTGCCTGGCTGGCTTATTAGTCCTCCTTGGGTGTGGCAATGAAAATTTCAGTTATCTCTTCCCCTTGAAATAAAACAACAGATTCCATATAGCAGGCTGCTTCTGCCACGGGGATGGAGCTGGGACAGAAAGCTCTTTCTGGCTCTCGCTTTCGTCCTGCAGCCT
>JAVKLA010000036.1:1835500-1869562 GCA_034782735.1 Sagittarius serpentarius | reverse complement strand
GTCCTTGACTGAGTCTAAACAAGACTGAGCAACAGCCGAAAACATCAGGGTGTTATCAACATTCTTCTCATACCACATTGAAAGCACAGCACTGTACCAGCTACTAGGAAGACAATTAACTCTATCCCAGCCGAAACCAGGACAGTTGCTCACGCAACAAATAAGGATGACTTCCATGTTAAAGGCTCTGGCAAACCAGATGTCTCTTCCTGGCCCTCTTACGCATTTCTGGGTGCCACTTTGGCAAGTATCCCTTCCCAATCAGGGAAAACGGAGAAGCTGTGTTCATACAGAGCTCTCAGGCTCTGCTGCACCGTTGTGACACCCAGGCGTGTCGGTGACATGCTCTACAGAGATGCCCAGAGAATCAGGGACATAAAATGAAGCTCTCCTCCCTGCCTCCCCCCCCCAAGCCTTTACTCAAAGGGAAGCTCTGCTGCCTAGAAATGCTCCAGTCGCTCAAAACAAAGTTATTCTGCTTCAAACAGCTCTCAGATTAATGCACTCCCCCACAGATGAATATTAATCATTGTTGGATACTATCATTCATTTTTGGTTATTAAGCCTTGAAGCTGCCAAAATTTCATGAATTAGAATAATAAGAAATTTGCCATTAATGCTGAGTATCTTTTCTGCATGCCTGTTCTCTAAACTCAAACACTAGTTGACCAGTTTGTTACAGAAGACAACAAATACGCTACAAATGCCTGCAACGTTTAAGTATTAAAATTTCTGGATCATTTGAAACAGGTCTGGTAATACAGCACTCGAGAAGACTCACATTAAGATTTAGGTATTAGGAAACAAAATATTTTCAGATACCAGCCGAAAGCTGACAAGAGTCCAACTCAAAATATCCAGAACAAATACTGTGCAGACTATGAAAGAAATTGTGCAAAACAAAAAATACATACATACATACGTGTGTGTATATATATGTGTAGCACGCCAATTTGTACAGATTTTTCTCTTTATAATGGATGTAAGCAAACTTTTCACATTAGCCCTTACTCTTTACAGCACTGGGCTTTTCTCTGATCTCACAAGTGTGTAACTTTCAAAATGAACCTACAGAATCTACGTGCAGTCTAAATAAATCGAGGGGAAACAAATGGATCTGTCTGGTGGGGATCTACATACAACTGAAATTTAACAAAATCAGAAGTCTGGATTACAATGTTCCAGAGCAGGCGAGAAACTAGAAGAGTGGTTCTTCGAGGGCAAACTTACCTTGTTGATGGGGACAGGAACTTAGCGAGCAAAATGCAAGGAAAGTAGCCTGACTAGAAAACACTAATTGCTTGACAGGACACTGGATGGGTTCATGTGAATTGGTACATTCCATTTTACAGGTCATTCAAAGGCAAATTTGCTCAACAGGTTCATGAGAACACAGTCAGGAACGAGAAGTCTTCTACTATCTTTCATTTTACTTAAAAATAATAGCCTTAATTCTGTTTAATTACAGCTCCAGAACAGGCTTATTTGACCTACTGAAGTCAACTAGATTTTACATGCTGTTTCTTCAGTAATTATTTAACCCTAGGAAAAAGTCACTGGTTTAGCTGATATAATCTGGAAATTTCTTTAATGTCTCCTCTGTGATTGTTTTACTCCAGGGTTTTTAAACATCATAAAATTATTTCATTTGTAGTTAAAGAGTAGCGTTTTTACATCCTCAGCTGGTAACTCTCAGGTATTATTTCGCCCCAGTTCTCAAAATTCAAAAGGACTTACTGCATGCAAGTGCTTTTATTTCCAAATAACTTTTTATAAAAGACAGTTCTGCAAAAAAAAAAAAAAAAATTACAGGTATTCTCAAGATTATCTGTTTCAATTAGTTTAGGAACTGTCTGAGCACAGAGGTTTTATAAAAGCGAATGGGATAAAGAGGAAAGTCTCAAAATCTTTGACAACTTACAGCTTAAAAACTTTTCTGTAAAGAAGGTAGAATATAAGCTATTAAAAACCTATTGTCTGAAATATAAAGAAGCGCAATCAAGGATTCCGTACCAGCCTGCATCTCTCTGTTGCAGGCTTAAGGAAGTGTTACCCACTGAACGCATACTAATGAGAGCCCATGCCATTGAACTTAACACGTATACTGTGTGTATTAAACTTTATGGTTTGTGAGGCCATGCAGCAATGGCCATATTGGTGGATATTAAATGACATGGTCTCATTTTATTAAAAATAATTTAAAACAAGGAAATATTCACGTGGTTTTATAATCTTGTAGCAATTTAAAACGATTCAACCACCGCCGTTTCTAGAAAACATGTCTGTTCAGTGCAACTAAACCTTTTCAAAGAATATTCCCTTTTCCTTTTCCCACCAAATGTTAAAATTCAGCCACCACTTACACCTGTTTAATTCCTCCCCATCTCTCTCACTGATATCCTCCCATGGAACAAATTCCACCGGAAGGAAAAACATTGTAATAAAATCTGTTATTTTTCACAAAGATCTACCTAACCCGGAATAAAGACGGCAGCAATACCTGATTCTGGGAACTTTATCCCAGCGAATGGCAAATCACAAACCAGCTACATGATGTTCTTGCTAAAATAAGTTTGCAGAAAATCAGGGCGGGGGGAAGTTGACGTTGTTTCCTGTATTGTCCTACCACACAAAGGAACAGTGTTCCAGTCAACTGGGGAGATGGGGAAAAAACTACAGTCATGACTGAACATTGTCCACTGTTGCTATGCTGAGCTGATGACAAAGATTATATTAAAACGTAGGGGGTGTGTGCATGCGTGTGTTTTTAGGAAATGATAATAAGACATACGCTTTAATTTTAGAAGACCATACACTGGAAAATAATGGATAATTAATAATAGAGAGGGCCTTTAATTTGAATAAGGTTAAACAGAACTGTTCCCACTAATGTTTTGCTCAAGCAAGATTAAAACTACACAACCTGGGAAAAAGTCACATCCTCCATCCGTAACATCTCCAAAGGAAGACTTTTACCAAAACAACTGTCAATTTGGGAGGAAGGGACTCTGCCCCAACTTAATCAAAGGAAGTCGGCGACTTTGATGCACTCTTTAATGTGCAACTATGAGAATAAAAGATGCACGGTGCCCATTTGATATGCACTGTTAACAGTGCTAAGCGTTTTTTTCTAAATTGAGTGATCAAAGTAAAATCTCAGTTACTGCAATGACTCATATGACAGTACTCTCTGAAGTTTATACATGTGCTTTTATCAAAACGCTGAGCAATGGAAAACATGAATGACATTTCAACACAATCAGTATTGTTCACTCAAAGCAGTATAAAACTGCCAGGGAAGGCCAAATGTTTTCAGCACAACCTAAGGTTATAAAAATCTGAGAGAGAGATGGTTTTTGACCACGTGCGTGCAAAAACGTACCTTCCCTCCCTTCCCTTCATGCTCCTCTGACAATAAACATAGTGTTTGAAGCCAGAACTGAATTTCAAGTTGGAAATCCTGGAACAGAGCAAACTATTCCTTCTCAAACAGAAAAACCCAGCTGTTTGGGCAATGTCTTTACTGGCTACGCACTGCAAGTTACGTGATGTACAGCTGATGCAGAATAGAGGTACTTTCTATTATTTCAAACCTAAAATTAACATCTGTATTACTACAGTACCTGAGTGGATCAGTTGAGATGCTGCTTCGTGTTTCCAGTGAAGTCCTGAGATGACAGCAAAAGAATAAAATTAAAGTATTAAAACTATTCAAAAACACTATGTCCTTCAACATCAAATGCTTAATGACTTTACATTTTCTTCCTTTTCATTGACATTTTATAATACTTAGCATGCCATTAAACAAGGATGTAAAAAAACCCAAAGCCCAAACAGAAAACCCAACAGCCATTTCCTATACATTAGAGGAAGGGGAATTACAGACATTTTTCTGAACCAGTCAAAACGTGATCAATTTTCAGGATTTTAAAAGCCCTCTATCCTTCCGTATTTGTTATATGTGAATGACAATACTTTGTTCTATGAATGACTGACACAAGTTCTACCGTATGCACCGTTATATTAAGCATTTCCCAAACCTGTCTTCTACTTTCAGTCTTGCATTGTGCGCACTTAGCAGTAAAATCTCAGCTCGATGCACCCGTATCAGTGCAGAACCTCGGAATACACTAGCACGTGCAAATATTACGGCCTGCCTTAGGAAGCGTCAGAAACCTTTACGCTGTAGACGCCTGAAAACTCCAGGCGGTGCAAACATCCTTCCTGGAGGTGCTAGCTTGCTCCACAGCAGACACATCTCTGATCACTTTTGCCGGAATTTGTCCCCGAGCATAAACTGCCTTTCAACAAATGGTGTTAGTTTAGGTGTGTATGTAATTTCAAGATGCAAAAAGGGTCCTCACCAGAAGGCTTACTGGCAAAGAGTAGCACCAGAATAGGGCAGCGTACATAAACTGAATCACGATCACAGAAGAACACCACTGTGCAGCTCACAAGTACATATTTTCCTGGCCACACGGCTTTCATCCTTAGCCTATCCACTAAGCAAAAATAGCACAGCTGCATGGAACAGGGAGGTGGGCAAAATTCTCCTGCGAGGGCCTCATGAAGTTCCATTCTACCCTCTGGCTGGCTTTTCTCACACTGGGCCTCGGATCACTTCATTTATTTGCTAACAGAACAGTCATCTTACATTCTGGGGCTTTCTGTTCTCTACCCAAAAGGGCAACTACAGAGTCGTCCTGAAGAACTATTGCATTAGAAAGTTAAGATACTGTAAGTACCAAGGTGATTACAACTAACACGTATGTTTAAGCAGCAATATTTTAATATGTCGTATGGTATTACTACTTAGACTTGCTCTCATTGAGCATGACTTCAGGTTTATTATAAACATACATATGATACAGAGTTAAATTTTTAGAGTTAAAACAGTTTTTCCACTGGCTGTAATAAAACATTTAGCCAAGGCCTCATAATGAACACTCCATCATCATGTTAGAAATTACTTTTAAATGGTTATTCACACTTATCCATTTATATCCCTTATACAAACTGCCATAGATCAACCTTCGCTCATATAGTCATAAATGTGTATGGCCTATGGAGGTTCATAAAATTAGCATTAGAATTGTATTAATTATATTACAGTGGGTATTTGTAAATCAATGGCAAATCTTTACTTTTAATCCCAAGATTTCTAGTATGTTTACAAAAATAAATGGGATTCTGTGAAGGAAGGAGGCCATAAACACAGCATATGCAAGAATCAGCTGTACGGGAATGGAAACAAACCATATTGTCCAAATAGCTTTTAACTAAAACACTAAAGCTTTAAAATAGCTTTTAGAAGCTTATTCCACCCTATAATTTGTTTGCTTCCAGAGTTCAAGATCAGTGAATAGTGATGAATTTTGAGGGGGTGGCTTACATATGTTGGCTTTGTGGCTTGTTGTTAGTTTAACAATTGAAAAGGGTGAACTTAATTTACTTATAATTAAGTTTACTGCTCAACAGCGTGCTATGGAAGTGCCAACCTGCTCACTGAGCGTGACTTTTTGCCTTGCTTTTAACAGAGATTTAAAAAAAAAAAACCCAAAACTCCTCTTAACAGTTTTGGCCCTTCTTACTATAAATAAATATTTAACAGACTCCGTCTTTGTGCAGTGACAATATGTTGTGCATAAAGAAGAGATGGTAATGAGACACGAGGCAGCGCTGATTAGCCTCTGCCCCAGCGCAACCTTGATTGTGGTGCCAAATGAGATCGAGCACATTGTGACCTCAGGGACTCCTTACACAATCACAAGTAGCAGGATTACAGCTTCATTAAAAATACCTCGTTTTTCTTTCTGAAGACAGACACCTAAGGCAGGCTCCCCAATGACCAAAAGCTTCAGCCAGGAGATGCATATATTTTTAAGTATATAGGGAAAAGCACAGTTCCCACATAAAAATACCCACCTTGGGGCTGTCCTGAAACATGGCTGAAAGGCTCTGTTTCTACTGAGACAGTTTTCCAGGAATTTCCCTGCTGCTGCTAGCAGCAGTTCAGCGTGCTGTTAGTAACTGTTTAGGTACTTAGTGACTGCAGTTAAACCACAAAAAGCCACAGATCTAATCAACTTGGTAGCTGGCAACACAGAGCCGCAGAAAGTAGCCGCCAGCGCGCTCAGCGAGTCCCACAGGCAGGGTGGTGGTGGAAGGCCTTCCAGAGTTTATCTGCTTTAAAGGAGCTGCGTACGTGGTGGGCAGCCTACGTCACGGCGAGACCCTGCTGTGGCTTTGGCCCCCCGCGGTGTGTCACTGGGGAGCCCTTCCGCCAAGGGCAGAGGCGGACGATGGAGTCTCTTACGGTAAAGTCTCTGTGTTAGAAACTTCCCACCCTTGCACAATTAATGTCTTCAATCAAATGCAGAATGAAAGCAGCCCTATGGAGAAAAGCTTATTACTGGTTTTCTTACGTGAAGATCAGATATGAAAACAGCGTCAAACACAGGAAAAGCTACGCAAGCGGAACTGAAGAAATCTCCCTGGATGAGAGCCACAAACAGGTCACTACTGGGGAGCAAGATGGAAACCAAGACATACACTAAGGAGGGTTACACACCCAGAAAAAGGTATAGCCTAGCCTTTTAACCTGATCACCCACCCACAGACTCAACTTGCCATTGTGGAAAACCTCAGGAGTAGACTGACAGCATGAAAACCAAAGTTTAGTGGCCAAGAAAAAAAGCCAGCAGAAACAGGAGAAATCAAGTTTTAAAATCTATTGCAAGCTCTGGATTTGGGGTACAGAAAGTTAGTTAATTCTTACTGAATTTACAGAATAATTTTAGTATAATCACATACTCTCTCCCCTTCTTTCTTACATCTAAAATCCCACTTAAATCTTTCGGTTTCTTTCCAAAGACTGCTCAAAGATGGAAAACTAATTTAAAACATAAAAATAACCCAAATCCTGAACACAGCTATCATTAAGCTACAGCAAACAAAATATCTCATTCTACACAAAGTAATTTTGGAAATGTCTCCTTCAGGAAAAATAAAAACACGTCTATTTTAAGTTACTTCAAAACAAGGTTTGTTTGTTTTGGTTTTTAACAAATTAGCTGGACAGGAAAAAGAATATTGCACTGCTCTAAAGAAAGCAAGCAGGAAGTTCTAACAATCCTATTTGTTTATTCCTAATGGGCACTGACTCAGTACATTTGTCGTCCAGAAAGAAATCCATACATTATCTACTGATAGAGCTATTAAAAATATACTACTAAAAAAATAACAGATTTGTCTACATATAATTTCCACTTTGTACATACACAAGAAATCAAAAATACCAAACAAACAATTAACTGTAGGACTATGCCAAAAGAATTGGCTGAAAGTTGAGCTAAGACTTATACCACCACTACAGAGACAAAAACAAACTGCAGAACTATCCTAGGGAAATGCTGTAAACAGCCCTGCAGGCTGTTTTGTACCTCGGGTTTGTTTCCATGGAGTTAAGCAAGGTCCTTCTAGGTAGGGAGTTGAGAAAATCTGCACCAATTTCACTGATGAGTCAGTTGAATGACATCGCTTCGTCATGCAAATTCTTGACATTTCAGAGAAAAGGCAGAGGAATCACTGCATGAACTGTAACTAAACTTGGCACACTGGGCTATACCCAGTTGGATGATTTGGCGCTAACACGGTCAGCATGAGACTTGAAGAATGTGTGTAATGGCTGGTAATAACAACTGCTTTCAAGGCTAAAAGAACTATAGAAAATATGGATACACACAGCTCCTGAATTACGAGCTTGCATCTATTTCCATCAACCAGCACAGAAATCATAAATAGCCCACTTCTGCAGTGTATCATGCAGGAGAAAATAAAAATATTACCAACAAGTCATTGGTCTAAAATTCAGACAGTTGCTGTCTTATTCAGTAGGCTTCAGGTATCCATAGACACAAAGAGTAAATACAATGCTAGTTGAGAGTTCTGTCCTGACGCAAAAGACAAGGCCGCGGGCTATAACACCTGTTACTCGCACTGTGTACTGAGTAAACCTGAGGGTACGGGATTCCTAGCGATCGGGTATTTAAAAGATTATATTCCAAAATGCTTTAGCAGATTTAAGTGAGACACAAAATTAGCTTCTTGGTACCTTCAGCAATGATACAAGTACTGTTTTATTTTGCTTTTTTGTGATGACAGAAATTGTTTTTCATAAATACAAAAATCAGCCTTATTGAAGATTACTTCTGAAACTGTATAAGATAGAGTTCCTTCTGCCATATGGACATAGAGAAGGTAGAGAATGAACACTTTGAAGAACTGACAATCTTAAATCTTGCTTTCCTCAGCTGTGATAATAGACAAGGAGTGTTACTGATCTGGGAGACAGCATTACAAACAAAGACCTTTAACTATTCCGCCTCTCAGTCGGGAACGGTGACAATGTAAATCATTAAGACATTTCTAGGAAAGATGTCAATGTGACTGCAGTAAGCGCCAGTGTAACAGAACCACAGAGGAACTATGCTCTTGCTGAGACTGGATAAACAGCACATAGTAATGCTAGGGGTCCAGCACTGCCTCTCTGCTACAAGCCGTTCACAGAGTATTTGTTAACTCTCTGGACCGAGTGCAAAGTTACATGCAGGTTCTTACTACGCTGAGGGGATAATCTTGTGGGAGTCCCCACACTGTGACAGCTCAGTACGGTTGCCTCCCCTTCTCAGGGTCCCGTGGGCCACTTCCAGCCCTAGAGGCTCAATTCTACTGAATAATGCGAAGCTGGGATAGGAGCAGTCCGTTTCCATCAGTGTAGATGGCTGCAACCGCTCCATTATCTGTTAAACCAGAGAACAAATGAGACCACAGTACTACCTACCTTATTGCTGACAGAGGCTACAAATAACTACATATCATAAGCAGACATTGTGCAAGCAGCAAGAAAAATTTCCAGTTTGAGAAAAGCCAAGATATTCTTCTGGCACGAAAATGTACAACGGTGGCAGATTAAATAATTGTAGCTGAAGCAAGCCCCCAGCTGGATCCCAAATAAAGGTTGCTTAAATATATCATCTTTTGGCTAAGAAGTGAAATTCACTTGGAGCACCACAGGAGAAAGATATGCCATCTGCAAATGACAACTCAGAGCGCATGCGTGTGAGGGGGAAAGGCAATTCTGAGCTCTAGCAAACCTTTGGTGCTAGAAGCAGCATGGTATCGCATCTTTTTGATGCTGAGGAAAGGAATGCAGAATAATATATTAAATATTTAAGACACTGTGCTAGATACCGCTCAGTGAATAACTGCTGCTTGTCACAGTTTCTTCATATGAACTGGCAGCGCAAAGAAGAAAGGGAATTCTGTTCACTGCAGGCTGATGCTGTGACACTCCACATGTTCAGTTACAAAAGAGGACTAAATTATTTCTTTATATTCCAAAGTGCAGCTTCGTTAAATGGAAGTATTTACCCTTGCTTGAGGGCAGTCTGAAACTAGCACTGATGAACGCCTTGGATCCCAGTCTCAGTACTCCGTTTGGTAGGTGAGCATGTAAGTGTAGCAGGCAAAACGAAGGTAACAGAAGGATCATATTCAGCCAGAACACTCCCTTCTCACAGAAACAAAAGTGGAAATTATATCCCAGCCATTACATTGGTCAAACAAAGCATTTCCTTCATATTCCGCGTGAACTTGCTGTCAGTCACTTCTACGAGCTCTGGCAGGATTCCAGAAGGTGTAGCTTGACACCCAATGCGCTTTAGCTACAAGCGAAAGCCACAATCTCCACTGCACAGTATCACGCCTTCTTCACAGTGCTGCAGTTCCACAACATACAGAAAGCTGTGCCGTCCTGCGTCTGCTTCCCTTTAAGTAGCTGCGCAGTGACCGAGTTCCCAAGGCACCCACAGTATGGTGAAGTTACTTAACAGAGAACTAACAGAGAAAAGCAACAAGGTAGCATTTGCGTTAATTTTAGCCTCCCACCTCTAAATTCTGCTCAGCACGGTCTCCGCTCGAGTTCGCCCGCATTAGGGGACCCTGGCTTTGCCCAGAGATCTGCCAAGCCATCGGGGAGGACACATTCCCCTAAACCCCACCTCAGAAGCGCCCTAAGTTAAAGGGACCCGGTGGCTAGCAGTGCAGCATTCGCTCTTGTTACACAGCCCTTCGCCTGATGTCCCAAACAAACGCCCCTGAAGAAACAAGCTGTGGGAAATTCTAATTTGAATATCAGGGACCAGAAACTAATGAAGAGATAGGGCTCCTCCCAGAAATTAGGAGGAATCTGATGGATATAGGGCTAAAAGCTCCGCTGCCATGTCTTTTCTGGCTGGAGAATCATTTATCAGACATACAGCTGCGTCCTGCATTAATTAGTGCAACACAAGTGAATCAAGACATATTCAAGAACCGAAGGCAGACTAGTATAACAGCGTGCTTGCCTTACTCCTATACGTCTGCCTTGGCACAGCTATGGACCACTGTCAGAGATAAGGTACTGGCCCGGACAGATGTTAGCCATACCGCACGAGAGCAATTCTGACCCATTGTTTCCACCAACTCATTACCGTGTCGTCGTTCAGCTCACTGGGGGACATACTGCAATCTTAAAACAGGTATGTTGCAAAGGCAGAAGCTCTCGGGAAACCTGTAATGCTTTTGGCAGCTACGTTCACATGTGGATTCAATTCAGAAAACCTGTCTCACGGTCGCCTGCCTGAACCGTAGATCTAAAAGTAGAACAGAGGTTTCCGCAGAATTGCTTGGGTAAGTAGGCCAGCCCTAAACATCACTCAGTCGATATTAGTCATGGGAACAAACCCAGAAATATAGTTCAAATTAAGCCCTTCTTTTGGATACACAATTTAATAGCTTTACTGACATAACCGGCACTGTTCACCTATGAAAAGGCAGTATCCAGAAGGAAGGACTAGGAACTTTAACAAATACGGTTGAAATCCTTGCTTCTCATTTTCTCTTCTCTTCAAATACTTTAATGAACTATTTGGACGAGAAAGTACTTAAATACATGTTCAGCGCTGCTCTTAGAAATAAAAAGCTTTCCTCACTTGGGGGTTGAATGACTTTGATTCCGGAGCAGAGTTCTGCTGGGCCTAGAGGTTTTGCACGGCTCTGGGTTGGAAAGCCCGTATTGCCTGTCCTCAGAGTGCAGCTCATTTCCCCAGGTCGCTAACAGTTAAAGCTGGATTACAAATCTAAGCAGCCAACTGACTGTTCAGAAAACCAACTGACTGATAAATTTTTTTTGCTGGATCTCTTCCAGACACCACATGGCTAAGTGACCAAAAGGTTTGCTTCAAAGACGGAAAACCAAGAGCTTTAGGAAAACTCTGAACACACTTTTCTACTTGGCCTACTAGAAGTGTAACTGAATTTGTTTTGGGCTGCGTGCAAGCTATATGCACCAGCTTTCTTTCATTTTTCCTCCTTCAGGCAGCTTCCCTTTGCATCACAGGGTTCTGTCATAATTTCAGGAGTGTTCAGCACGGAAGCATGCCCAAACACTCATTTTTATAACATGCTTTCCAAATCAAAATATAATCACGCTATCTCAAGAGATTTTAAATCTATAAGAAAAGCAATATCTAGGAAACAAAGCCATCCCATGAACCTAAAAGCCATGACCGGCAAGCTCAGTTGGCTTCATTAATCCGAGAAGACTGTGCAGAAGTAAAACTTAATTTCAGTACAGAGACAACAGAATTACATTAAACAAAACTCAGTTTGTGCTTACAAAGTTGGGGCCTGCATTCCTAGAGCAATCTGCGAAAGTAACAACGGGGGGACTTGGAGAAGCTTCCTTTTCAAGAAATGCTTTAATTCCAGTTTTGTAGTAACACACTGTAAGTGAAAGACAATCTTTGAAAAATTAATTTTAAAAAACTCCCACCAGCTAGATTAACTCCAGCAATAACATCTGAAGGTTAGTGGCCCTGCTGTTTAAGACTCTTCACCACTATGTCTTACGATACAGAGTCCACGCCCATCACGTATGCCTTGTATTTAGGCATCCCAGCCTTCTTACCAGGTTCTCCAAAGGAGCTGCAAGTCCCTCAGCCCTGAACAATGGGGCGAGGGGAATAAAAAAAATTTAAAAATCTTTATCAAGGAACCACTCTCATGACAACAAAGGGTTTATAATTTGTTATCTGCTGAACATCTAGTCAGCATTGTTTTTCAAGGTGATATCTTGCCAGAGGAACTGATTCCATATGAAAACATTGCAGTGATGTGGTTTGGGGTTTGTTAGAAATAAAGCCCATCATTTAAATTACACTTATTCCCAGAGTTACATGAAGATCAGATGTTTATTAACAAACTTCACTACTATTTGCAGCTCAAACTGAGAACCATGAAAACAAAACCAACTCATACGTGCAACTTGGGAATTGAGGTTTTCCAAAGAAGGAAGAGAAAGCGCGTTGCTGATAGCAGCAGCCAATTGTATATAATTCAATTTGAAGACAGTAAAGTTTCCAGATCTATGTTTAGTCCTCTGGGAGGCAAGGGTCCAGCATGCTAATGTAATGTGAGACCTGAAGTGTTTGAAAATGTCTCGTTCAACAATATGGCTGGACAAACTTACTCTCCGTTGCAAGTTCTCATTTGTGTCTACTGGCCAGAAGCAGCTACCTTTCCCTTTTTTTGTTTGCTTATCGTCTGCAAAGAAAGTGATGTTTATGAGAGTCATAAGTCCGAAAACACTTTAACATTATACGCGTAAGGTTTCTTGATTACTGTGAATTAAACACTTAGGGTAACCAAGTTAGGCTAACTGCTCTTTTGTGTGACTGCTTACCCACAGTGTAACAAAAATCGTATCGCTTACAGGGAAAAAGCACAGAAGCTTCAGTATAGATGGAAGGGCACTCCCTGTACAAGTCCCTGTACCAGTATCCACCCAGGTACCCACAAAGATCTAAATTCTGCAAGTATCCTTGCATGGCACTCGAAATCGCTTGACTGAAGAATAACAGAAAACAAAGGCTGTTGAGTAAACCTAAAAAGGATGGGTAATTTAAAACATGTTTGAATATCACGTGTCCTTTTCCCTGCTATAGTGTTACTACAGTCCTCCTAAAACAGCTAGCAGCAGCTCTCTGCAAGAGTGATGCAGCAAAGTGAAAAAGCGACATCAAGTTGAATACGAAAATGAACACAACAAATTGACCCCATTACATTACATCCTACGAGCAGAGACCTACGACTTCATCCTTTAAAATGGAGACTATTTCTGTTGGGTATATCTCCTTCACGTATACTCAAGAACATTACGATTGCAGATAGTTCAAAGCCTAGAAGATCTGTTGGTATGGAGCAGTACATGGCTGCACCACAGGAGCGGTTCAGTGACAGACTTTACTCCACTATTCATATTGGTTTATAGACTAACAGTTTGTTCGTCATCTTCACATCACCACTGGTTTTAAATCCCCAGTTCAGAATGAGCGCTCTGAGAGAAGTTTGCAGCTTAAGTGTTTCCCATCTATTACCATATGCTGCAGGCACCTCCCTGTAGTTTGCATACTGCAAATGCTTACGTAAGTACAGAAAAACCAGAGGCTTAAAGAGGAGCCTTACTCCCTTGCCCAGATCTGCAGGCAGCATGAGCCACCATCTATGCTGCCAGAAGCTAATTTATCACATACCACGACAAAGCTATTCGTTCCTGTAGCTGTCCAGAAACATCCGTATTACAGTTTAAGAATTCATATGACTTTCAACCTATTTGAATAAGTTCATTTGCAATCAGTGATTATTTCTCTGCATGCCAGTGACATTTGTCTTTGATTACCTAGCATTTAAGAAGCAGCAGCAGATTACAAGATGCTGCAGATCAATGTGCACGACCCTTTTGTTTCCCAGGAAACGTAACAGAATTAGACAAGCTGTTAAGTGGATGCGAAGACCTACGATCAATGTGCCGATTTCCTATTACTCAGTAAAGCTGCATCTATTATATTAATTTCACCATTTCTGAAAAAGAAAATTGACAGAGAGATTCACATAAGCAGATTCAATGATTTGAACTGTAGTGCACTATATCAGTCTGTCAGAGGTTATGATGCTTCTTTTAAATACAGAAAACAACCTTTTTGTCACTACATACGCACAGTAAATGTTTTAGTAATTCTACTCCTCCTGTAGACTACAAACCTACCTTATTTAAAGTGGGGTTAGATTTTTTTTTTTTTTTTTTTTTTTTAGAATCATCATTGTTTTCTGGAAGAAAAGGCTTACAAATCTAAGTTAAATAACACACAACTATCAAACTACCACAGAATCTGAAAACAAGCACAACTGGAGCTACGTCAGCATGTCTGTGGCAAAACAACAAAAAGTGGGGTTAGTGGTGTGCATGCTGGAAGCAGGATGGGGAAGCTACAGAGCAACCTAGTCAATAGAAAGGAAACATGATTTTTCAGCTAACTGGCAGTTTACATTTATCGAGCGTGCTGAGCGAATTTACAGAGGCACATTGACTTTCAAACACGTCCGAGAAGTCGAGACAGACCCTTCCCTGACAGCACCAAACGGATCCCCTTGGCTGCAGACCCTTCTGCACTGGTGCTGGTTTCAACAAGGGCAGCCGCCGGACAAGTCAGGGGTTCCGCACAGGTCCGCTTTGTAGAGGCTCTTGTCCAACATTTACAAGCTACGCAAATATCAGAGTGCATACGTAGCAGATGCAAAAAATTTATGTATTTGTGTGTGTGTATATATATGTACACATACGTTTATATAGTGTATATAAAAATTGAATTTACCGTAATAATAATTTTCACTACCCTGACTTTTCATAATAAAAGGAGCCAGCTGAAACCACAATAAGATGACTACATGCTTCACGTAACTTCAGAGTTCACAAGTGATTGCCACAGTCATTCTACGTTCCAAACAGTACTTACAGGAGAACAGTGCAGGGTGCCTTTGTACCCACGGGAACCAGTACAGCTTCTGTGTAAACCAAGAAATCAGGACTATGCAGATCCAGAAGCGTCCGAGAGAGCCAGAAGTTCTGACTGCCACCTGGATGCAGCTGTACGTGTTTGGAGAACAATTATACTTTGGAAAATGCTATATATGTGTGTGTGTGTGTATATATGTATATACACACATACAATACTGTGAAGTTGGTTTGGAAAAGCCCTCAAAACACAAAGAACGTGGAAGAAAAATGTCAAAGTACCTAAAGAGAGTAAGCTTTAAATGAATCCTCCCCATTCTTCAATTTCATACATTTTACCTAAAGACTATTATACCATTTAACCTTTCAGTACCAGAGAAGTAGATGAAACAAACAACTGGCAGAAACTTGCACATCTGGCTAGAGCAGGCACCACTTCATCTTCAGTTCTAGCCTCCACAGCTACATACTTTACCGCTCCAAGTTTTGACAGATAAAGCATGTTACATGGACACTAATAAAAATTGCCTCCCAAATTTTCCTATTCATGGCTAAGCTAACTGCAGACTTTCTCAAGCTGGACTGAGTTTTGTGGCTGAGACAAGTGCCTAATGAAACGTGAAAGCAAACCTCAGGATTCATTTAGCCTCATCTGTAATAAAGTGACAGGCTTCCTGCTGCTCCACTTGCACACCTAAACCTTTGCCTCCCTTGTTGGCTCTTTGATCACCCTTAAGTCTTTGATAAAAAATGTTAAATGAGTTGATAAAGCCTATTACTCAGTTGTTTTCAGTTTTATTTTAAAAAGCACTGGCTATTTTCATGCCTTGAAGTACTGAAGTAATCTAAGCAAGCAGTTCGTGGCAAGAGCTACTACTGTTCGTGTCTCACTTGGAATCCAGTATGCATTGGCAGCACTCAATTAAATATATTTTCACTGAGCTCTCCAAAATAAAAAAAGAAGAAAAATTTTAAAAAGAGCCTTCAATAATAAAGTCTGATTATAAAGCAAAAGATGCCTTTGTGGGCTTCTGAAGAGCTAAACGCATGTGGAGAGCACCTCAGTTTCATGCTGAATCCTAGAGGCACCACCAGCGATCTCATGGCTTCTGCGGCCAGCTGACAGCAGCGGGCACAGCCGAGAGCTCACCCACTAAACAAAGAACAAAGCCGAGCAAAATTGCTTTAATCAGACACCTCGTGACCAAGAAGCAAACAAACGTGTTTATCCGAAACATCTGCTACATCGAAGAGATTGAGCAGTGGGCTAGCTGCCCATTCTTTCCAGTGTCAGAATACATGTCACCTGATTAATAATACTGCTTGTAGGATTACAAAATAAAATTATTTAAGTAACATTTCCCGATCAAGATTAATTATCTGTACTACACCAGCCTCTGGCAAAATCGTGTCATAAAATATCAATTACAACTAATTGAATTCTCCATAAAGATGAATTTAATTGAGGCAGAGAGCAAGACAGATTTCAATATTATCTCATTTTCAGGTGTGCAATGCTCCAGTGATTGGCTAGAAAAAAAATTCAGAGGTGAATGAAAAGCGACATAATTTCTTTAGGAAACAATGCTTACATTAGTGGGTCATAAATTGGGTTGATTTTATGCATTTGTTCTATGAATGCATCAGCCAAAAATCACTAAAGGCTAAAGAGCATACGAACAACATCAAAAAAAGAAAAACAAATAACTCCAATGGGTATGGAAACAAAAGCACTTGCTTGAAACACTAGAAGTTATGAAGGGACATACTTTTCATGAAGAACACCGTGTACAAATTTTCACTTGAATACAGCAAGTAAACATAACTGTAGGAAGAAATGGGTTTTCGGTTATTTGAAATTTCAGCTTCCCATCCTGTTTAGTAAATACAGATAATTATTTCAAATGTTCTAAAATCTCATCCCCAACTCTAAACGGAAAATAGCAACACCCATACTTTACAGAAGTGACCAAGGTAAAACGTCAATTGCAGATAAAGATCTTCGCTGAGCACAAAGAAGGAAGCCATACTAATCAGGATCTTTGAAAACTCCCACCCTTATTACCATCTTTATTTAACAGAAGCCATCTTTACTGAGTACCCAAATGTTTGCTGTACACTTACTATGCAAACCAAAACACGTTAGCTGTATTGCTACTCTTTCCTTCTGCCCCTGCAGCATTCTGTTACGAAAAACAAAAATAAGGCACTCTGAGTGAGTCCCTCCCATCCCCAAGAAGGTCTCCAAAGTCTCTTTTAAGGGTCAGTAAAGGAACATCTCTGTGTTACAGGGTGGGAACCGAATGGCAGCAGGACTGAGTCACAAAAGGACAACTAGTAGCAGAGAGCAGGAGGCTGAATTTGATCCAGCCACAGCCTGGAAAAACTCTCACTGAACTCATTAGATGTTGTTTCTCCTTGTGGATTGACTCAATTAAGTTGCCTCTCCTCTTTATCCATTTTTGTCAGCTCATCAGAACCCGTCATCCCCTGATCACAGCTAGGAACCGGCCCCCACCAGCACTGAAGTTCACTACTTGGCACATTCAGGTAATCCTGTCGGGTACCAGGGCCTCCTTTCAGAAGGGAAGGCAAAGTGTCCTTCACCAAGCAGCAGAGGAGGGGAAGGAGGGAATAAAAAAATTCAAGCTTCTGTTCAGCTGAGTCACATTAAGCTATTACTGCTGCAGATGATTCAAACTTTCTGCGCAGCTGTGCTTGCTTACAGATTCCCCACCCAGCACTGAGCAACTGCTGTGCACATTTTGTGAAGTTAAAAGAAAATGTGAAACATACCTGCAGGTGAGAGAAAAGGTTCATATAGCCAAATGTCCTGTAAATACAGGTGCGGTACCCCTGACTGAATCATTAGAATTAATTCAGTAGAGGTAGAACAGTAAAATGAGCATTTCTGCTCCTTTAACAGCAGAAATATCTATCTAGCAGTTTTGAAATTGTTTCATGCTCCTTTTTTGAAATAGTACTTATCAATTTATTTGAAAACCTACTAGACTTCACCTATGGATTAGTTTCTTGCCATAATCTACTGGAGCCTAGGAGAAGTATCACTGTATGTTTGTCTTGTTCTTACACTCCTTTCTACGTAACCTTCAGACATCTAACACACATCCTAGTATAAATACCCCATACGGCTATTCATATATTGCTAAACACATGCACCTTGCCTGGAACATATTCTGCATTACAACTTGAGAAAGGTAGAGGCAGACCAAACTACACAAACAAACAATGTATTTGTGACAACAATCATAAAATATATAAACAACATTGACTGTAGGGCATGCTGGCATATACAGCCATTCTGTCAATCCCCATGATCAAATACTTCTCCACCTCCAGTGTTAATAGCATGCAAAAGTAAATACAGATGGCTTCCTCCTTTGTTTTCCTCTATAGCTGCATGGGATACAAGAGGCTGTAGTTGTAATGACCGACTGACTGAGACAGCTTTGAAGCAGACTGCATTGGAGCTCCCTCTAGTCACCATTTCAGGAACTATTCAATTCCCGCAAAAAACTCGAAAAATGCTACCACCGCTCACGAGCCCGGCAACAACGTAAAGACGGTGAGTACTTTCACGGACGCTTGCGCCGGTATTTCTGGGTTTACGCTGCCCGAGGACTTCCCGCTCCGTTTCAGTATTTGAGGTGAAAAAGGCCTTAAGCGCTGCACTTCAAAACCGGGCAGTTTAGCAAAGCAGTATTACGCAACATGAAGGTCACCCTTTCGGAACCGTGAGTCGGGAGGTTTCAGAGGGGACAGGCGGCGTCCTCCGACCGGGGGCACTGAGCAGCCGAGTCCCTCCCTCTTGACAAGGACCTCTATGAGTCACCTTAAAACGCCACTTCAGTGCTGCCCCATTCTGAGCAGCGGGTTACATTCTGCCATCCCCAGGCACCTGCTCAAGTACCGAGCTTCCGTGGCCGTAAACTCCCTCCGTGCGTCATTCAAATTCACTAGGAATCTTGACTTGCTTGAAATTGTGGCAATCCGTATTCACTAACACGGCTGGGGGAATGGCGAAGGGAGAATTTTAAAAGCTTGATTTCAGTCGTGCTTAAGATCTGCACCCTATTACATTTTTCAGGGGGTTATTTCTTCTCCTTATGTTATACAGTATTTTGCTCCGGCTAGTTAAGAGTTATTTGAAAGTCTGCTTTGGGAGATGAGTCGCTAATTTGCCACCGTTGAACTGGTTTTTTTGCTCCATCTAGCGGTGCGTGAAAGTCCCTACCATTCAAGCCCAAAGGCTCTGCACACACGGCTGAGCCGTTCTAATGACTTCCCACCATCGGTGACAGAGAGAAAATAACGCAAGTGCAGAAAGTAATAGCAAGTCAGTAGTTGCTCAGCAAAACTGAAGTCTCACCCACCTATTTTAAGGCAAAACCACCCAAAAGAATGTAAGAGCTGAGTATGGTTGCAAGGGAGAACTCCACATGGCAGAAGAAAAACAAAATAGCCTGATCCTAATAGGTGCAAGCGCCTAAAGGTGCCAAAGGGGAAATTCCCTAACTGAATTCCCCCAAACCAGCAGCTTTTCTTCAATTCTTTGAGTTCCCGAATGAAGGAATTTGGTCTATGAAAAATGCCATTTCTACTCCACCTTCCATACTAGAATGCACGATAAGACAGTCTTCACAAAACCAGTGCAAATTCATCTAGGGATCAGGAGAAAAAGGAAATTTTTCCACCAGTACCTTTCTCTGTTTTATAATAATGTGCAGCATTTGGGTCGTCTACTTTTAAACACTGCTTAACTAAAAAAGAACCCCTACTAGGCTCTAGTGCTAAATCCTGAGATTCACAGCATGTTTTATTTAGCCAGTCATGATTTATTTAAATAGGAAAATGTTTACTTCTGCATTTCTGACTTTCACTGCATCAGAGAAGGTCAGCTTCTCTATTTTGCTCCACGAAGAGTAAATGCCATGATTTGATGATACTATGGATACCAACTCGGATTGTTTCAAATGCCAGCAACTTATAATGATGCTATTTTCCCATAATTGGAAAACCACCAGATAGAAAACAACCAATGATAGCGTCCTGTTACAGCTAATAACACTGATCAGTCTTTGACTTCATTTTCTCCTGAGACACATCATTAACTACAACCACATTCAGGATAATCAGCTGCCGTCTCTTCAAGGCAAAAGGGCTGGCACCTACAGTTAGTCGTTTTAATTTTCATGTTTAAGTAGTAGTGTTTCTTCTTTGTTTTCCTTTACACAAATATATGAGAGATACTTATTGAAAGATTGGACAAATCCTACCCTATGGAAGAGAATAATGACAGTGCTTCAGTTCAGCACACTGAGTAGAGAGAGTTAATTACCGTTTACATTTAGGAGGGAGATAAGCAAGTCAAAATATCAGAAGTTCCTACTGTTTCTATCTTTGGGAAGCAGGCAGCTCTTGAGAAACTCTTAATTACAGCAGTAAAAGACCACAATTGCGAGCAACATTCAGCCAGTTCAATGTTTTACCCTGCCCAGTAAACATTAGAGCACTTCCAGGGATATAATAAACTGCAGTAACGTACTACACAATTTTTGCATACTCGTTTTTCAAATTTTACAGTGGGAATGAAAGTACTTCATGTATATTGTAATGCCAAGTGACTGAGAAACACATGAAACTAAGGAACTTTCAATACCAAGTAACAGAAGAAGCCAATATATTGTTTACAGTCTGCAGTCAGAATAAAGGACGTAGACAAACTTGCAAAATCATGAAGGCAGATTAGCCTTCTGCAAGGAAATTCTTTCTTGGGCCTCGGACACTTCACAGTCATACCTAAGGCAAGCACAAGAAAACATTTAACAGGAAGGACAGAAAGAGCAGATCAAATTTAACTGAAAAGCAAATAACCTGTATTCTGTTTTTCATATAGATTCCTTCAGGGTCATAAAAAAGCACCTTATGCAGGAGGAGAATGAGCCTCATGCTACCTCCGCAGTTCTGCCCTTCTTGATCCTGATGATTCTCCTTTTATCCCATCATCAAAGGCACAAATAACTAAAAATAAATATCAGCTTTTCACCCTACACCCAACCACCTCTGCCTTTACGTGAGCTCCAAATAGTCTGGAGTAATATTTTAACCCATTATAGCAACAACAGACTTTCCCCGCCTCCCCGTCAGTTTTTCTTTCTTGCTAGCTTTGGGCTAGTAAATGCCACTTCATAGAAATTCTGTTTTCTGGTACATCTGCTTGGGCTGTTTAAGTCTCAAAGATCCAACCAGCAGAAATCCCCCAGTTATTTTAGAGCCACAAGATGTGTCTGGAAAGATGTAATCACAAAGTGCCTTTTGGGCAATGGTAACTTGGACTCTATTCTTAGACACCCATGCACACGTTCACATTTATCTGGTTGAAGTTACAGGGCCATTCAATTACAAGTTCATTCCCTTGATGACATTCTTGTGCACAGCTTAGAGAAAAATATTGTCATCTGTTAGGTAACAGAAGTCCATGAGTAATGATCTTGTACTTTTGCTAATGCTTAATACAAGACTTTCAGAAACACAGGCAAACAAAATTAGCAGACAGACCTCAAAGAAGCTTGGAAATGTAATCACTCGTGGCTAGAGTATCTGCTGTAACAACACAAATGTGCTCATTCCTCAGAATAATCAAAAAGCAAAGAAAGAACAGTTAATCTCCATACAGTAATGTTCATAAAATGTCACACTGGTGTTTGTCTAACCTTGAAACAAACTTCTAGGACTGTTAGCAGTAAAAACAGCCTAATACAGATTCTAAGAAACAGCCTTCCCCCGCCCCATATCCTCGACATTTGTGGGAGAAGAAATCACATTAGTTTGTACCCTTCATACCACATGATCATGTACATACAGTAACAAAACTCACAGTACACTTAAAGACTTATGGTACTGTTTATTTTAGTTCAAAATAAACTGTGCATTTTACTTATTTGTTTACAGTTTGCGTGTGTTTTAAATACTGGACACAAGGAAGAGAGGTGTAGAAAAGCATGGAGAGGAGATTACCAAGCATCGATGGCCAAAATTTATGGCTGTGCCGTTCTGAATAACTCAAACTTGACATGAATCAGAATCCTATGGCATCCATGCAAGTGTCAGTCCCATACACACCAGTAAGAGAGGAGAGATGGACTACACAGGTGTAGCAATGACTGCACACTTAGCGACCCCGAGCTTCTCTGTTATCTTGAAGATGGACTACTAGACCCCGAAGGCGGACAGCAGAACTGGTGCAGAACATTATCTTCCCTGCCAAGGAAGAGGGGGGCAAGAAAGAGAAAAGACAGAGGAACAGAATCATAGGGAACAGCATTAGGAAAATTAAGCTTGAGATTTTTTCGGTTTTGTTTTTAAATCCACAAATAGTGTAACTTGTTTGTAAGTACCATCCAATTAACCCATTTCAATCTTAGAGACAGGACTTTCAACACAATGAAGAACAACCAAATGAGCCTAGGCCAACACTGAGAGTTAAACCCTGAGGAAAAAGCTGTTTTGAAAGGCCAATTTCTGTTTTTCCCATAAGAAAAATTACATTAAGTAGTCATATACATACCCAGCCTACCATGGCCATGGCTTCTTTATTTTTAACATGTTTAAAAGAAACTTTCCACAGGTATTTTCACTGCCCACATTCCACTGAAAATGCAGAACAGATGCATTCCCCTTCTGCTGGTGATTTACATACAGAAATATTGATGGTTAACAGATCTGCACTTTACTCCTCCCCCCACTGTCTTTTAAAGTAGAAGGAAGAACTCTGTTCCCATGCAGAGTTGCCAGCATCATGAACAGTGCGACAAACCAGAAGGCACAAAGGCTATTAAAGAAGCAGTTTGGAATACCTACATCTGTAATGCTATAATGTGCTTTATGGCAGGTGGAGGAAGGGATGCCGGCTTAGCAGGAAGCTTGTACGAGGTCACTTCTTTATCAGTAACACAACCACGAGTGGTCACTTCCTTTAAACTAAATAACAAGCTAAAGGAGGAGGATGGAAAGGAACACAATGAAGGAAGAAAAACAAGAAAATCCAAAACCAAATAGTAAATTTCATGATATTCTGCCAACTCCTGATGGTTTTCAAACAGCTTGCTGTGTATGAACACAATTCACCATTTTTGCATCGCTAGATCACGTAGGCATCAAGTGGAAAATTACAAGTATTACTAGAATTATTCCAGCTTTCCTTTGCCATAGGGTTTGAACACAGATGCCTTATATAATCATCTGAACCGCATACTGACTTAGCACAGCGTATATGATTTGGTCGGAGTTTGGATCTGTTTTGCTTTGTTCATCTGCATATTCCATCTTTGTTGCAGCATGCTGGCTGGTCTGAGCTATGTTGTTTTCATTCCTTTGCTCAATTTGAAGAAATATTGTCAAGCTTTTAAATCTCTGCATATTACAAAGAGAGGCTACAGTGCTTAAATGTGCTAAGTTATATAGCTAGGCAACTTCTATTCAGTTGGAAATAAGGTTCCTATTTAACATTTTTTTTTGGTAGAAAGCTTAAATAAATAGTTGTATCAACAGTACAAAGGATTCCGAAGTACGGCTACTGCAGCTACAGCTTCACCTGTGACTCAACATTGACTGGGAAACTACCACAGGACTGGGGAGTCTGCTGTGTAGAGTGGGGTGTCTTTATAGATGCTGGTATGAAGGACACATGAAGTATTTGCTATGTGTCTAAGCCTGGGAAACAGTATAGTGCTCATCAGTGGAAAAAGTAAACCGAGAGTTGCAAAGAACCAAACTTATCTGGAAACGGGTATTTTTCACTTTCAGGAATCTAAGCAAAAAGTTCCCAGTTTTTCCTGACTGTGCCTAGTGTGCAAGTATTCTCACCGTGCTCTTGAAAAAGCCTAGGAAAACCCAAACCACTCTAATCCAGTATAGAAGCATCTGTCAGCTAGACATCATCATACGTTAAGCTTCTGTGTTAACCAGTTATGGTAACAAAATAGCTACAATGCCTACCAGCGGCTCAGACAAAAAGAAATAGCACAATCAATCCTTCTATTTTCTTCCATACAGTGGTTTGTTGCATGTAAGCCAACATTACCTGGTGAAACAAAGATTCCACATTAAAATTTCACATAAGTACAGTATTTTCAGAATAATGTTTTTACCTCCCAGAGGTGCTGATTAAACATTAAGCAGGTAGAGACTGCAAGAAAATGATGGGATTTCTTTGGTACTATAACATCCTTTGCATTATCTTTTTGTTTTCACAGGTATCACTGGGGAAAAAAAAAAAAAAAAGAAAAAATCTCTAGCTTCACAATTTTGAAAATGATCTTTGGACATGATAAGGGCATCTAATTTAATATTAGAAGGATGGAAGGTAAAGTGGATGGAGAAAGGAATGAGTGACAGCCAACATTTCATGCAAATCAGAACAAGGAAATCATAGTTATGAATAAACACATCAGATGAAAAGATGCTTAGATATTAGTGGTAAGCAAATCTGTCCACAGTTGTAGTTGTGTATATCAGCCTATTACATATCCATACAAAGAATATAGATATGAATAAGACTTTATATTCCCAAGCATGGGCACTCTTCTACATTACAATTTCCTGCGTGGAGCCACTCCTGCGGCCATTTCTGCTGTAACGCTCATCTTACGAAAGCCTGAAGAGCTGACAGCTACAGCAGCATTAGTGCTACAGGGCACTGAAAACAACCCAAAACCACAAAACAACCCCCTAATTCAGCAGAGTGGGAGCCCTTCTCCAAGGGTGGGCTGGTGAACTATCCTCAGACTGAGCCTTGCATGTCCAGAAGTGGTGTAAACAGCTGAGTAACTTGAAGGTTCAAGTGATACACTCCAAGTCAACAACTATCAGGTGCACAAAAGCGTGTGTATGTTATTAGGATAAGGTATCTAGCACCTATACAGATAGGCTGAAGTACTAACTGCAGGTTGTTTAGAAAGATGTGTTTAGAAGACGTGTTTAGAAAACGCTGGGAACAGACTGTTCTTCAAACAAGAAGCAGAGATGATTAAATTTACTTTCTCTGAATGCCATTGTATCTCTGGGCTTGGCTTTGCACAAATTCTAGCTGCAAGGCCACCGAGAGAATGCAGGCTGCATCAAGCAAGAGGCTCAGCAACTGAAGTACCAGACTATATGGATCCAGGCCCTTTTGGAAGGCTCTCCAGGGTGTACCACTGTCTCCTTTACTTTGCCCTTCACACCAAACGTAAAATCTGTATTCAAACAATCGCTAACAAATACAGGACACCTCATGGAGTTTGTAGCTTTGAACTAGAGTACACTGTTTTTAAGGCTCTACTTTGGGAGGCAGAAAGGGAAAGGGAGTCAAAGGACCCAAGCTACAGACACTACTGGTTTGGTTTTTTTTTTAATTTCCAAACACAAATAAATAAAAGAGAGCAAACACAGGAGGCATGTGGGCTAACTGGAAGAAAAACAGAAAAACAACTAGCTGGAAGTACATTATATGCTTAGGCTTCCTAAGACTTCTCTTATAATAGGAGAATGCAAGATAACTTGTATTACTTCTGTCTATTTTGAACATTGTAAAATGAGCAAGCAAGGGATTACTGCAATAGCTGCAGTTATTAAAAATGCATTATTTCCCTATTAACAATTCAAAACAGATGCCAAAGATCGTCTTGACTAGAAATAAAACTGCTGGAGTGAATAAAATATCCAGCAATTAGCTAACAGCAAATCAGAGATGCTCCAGATTTCACTGTAGTGCATTCATTAATTGCTTCTTTCAGAGCAAATTTAATTTTTAATTCTGGGCTACAAAATTAATCCCTCTGTGTATTTTCTAAATAAAGCCTCAAATCTGAAGTTAGACTGAAGCATCCATTTCTGTTTAGTTTTGGTTCTAATGATTTCTATTTATAAATTGATAAATGGGAAGACTAAAAGCTGAATTTAATACTATTAAATGTACGTGGAAATTTAAAGTCCAATCTTGTTAGTGTTCTAGTAGCTGATTTTCATTCACAGCAATAGGCTTCCCATATACAGGTCGTTTACAAACAAAAAGGTGCATAATTTGTACTTGACTAAGATTACAGATGTAGTGACGTCAAGTTCCAACAATCAGTTTGGATACAACAGCTTCAGAAATTTAACTCATGGGTAAACCAAACTCACTCCTGACATGAGGAAGACGATAACAGTCTGGCTTTAACACACCACCACATTTGTGTGTAGAATACTACCTGGGACGGCATCAGCATCACTGTATAATTTGAAACTAAATTCTACAGAACAAACTTGCCGCTCTTTTTTGCTTCCCAAGAACAGAGTGCTTCAGGGTCACAGGATGATTTGTGTTAGAAGGGACTTCTGGAGGTTTCTGTACTCCAGTCCCCTGCTCAAAGCAGGGCTAACTACATAAAGTTGCTCAAGGCTGTGTCCAGTCAAACTGGGTATTGCTGAAGACAGACATACCACCCTCCTCTCCTGGCCTCTGTTCCAGTGTTTAACCATGCTCGTGGTGAAATTCCCCTCTCCCCCACCCTGTATCTAACTGGAAGTGTCCTTACAGCAATCTGGTTTTGTTGCCTCTTGGCCTATCGTCTCCTAGAAGAGGCTGGCTGCACCTTTTCCATACTCTCCTGTTAAGGAGTTTGAAGACAGCACCAGCCCTGGGACTTCTCTTCTCCAGGCTGAACAGCGCCCATTCTCTCAGCCTCTCCTCACTTGTCATCTGCTCTGGCCCCCAGACACCTTGGTGGCCCTTTGCAGGACTTGCTCCAGCATCCTGGTGCCTTTCAAAAAGCCAGCCACTCCAGAGGAGGTTTCACAAGCGGTACCAGAAGGGAGGAAATGCCTCCCTCAGCCTGCTGGCCACTCTTGCTCGTACAGCCCTGTACGCGGCTGGCCACCTTTGCCACAGGCACGCTCTGCTGGCTCCTTAACACCTTCTGCAAAGGTTCATCTTACACCCAAGGAAACTTGCGTGTTGGGCTGGGGGAAAGCGGTAAGAGACAACAAGGCCGTATCTAATCCCTGATCTCCTTTACCTAATCACACATACTAAAAAAGGAGGTTAGCACAGACCATGTTCCGCTGGCAGACCTAGGCTGGTTAGCCAGGAAAGGGGGCGAGTGAGATGTAGAGCACATGAAGTTTCCTGGCAGCCAGCGACCGACCCATTGATTGCTCCATTATTGTCAGGCAAATATGGGCAACACTACTATATTATGAATTGTTGGAAGCTCCCCTACCTCCACCGATTCCAGCTAAGTTACGGGCTATATATATGTACACACAGTTGGAGAGTTTGAAACCTAAACTTCCTTGAGAGGTCAGTGGTGAGTTCCTTCACACAGCCCAATTCTTACAGAAGAGCTGAAGGTCTTACAGCGTATATTTGGGCGTTATCCAAACCTATACGTTGTTTTACGCATTAGCCCTCTAATAGTTGTGCATGCTTTACAGATCCAGCCACACCTAGGGCATTTTTTTTCTACTGTACAAAGACACAAAGACAAAAAAATCTAGAGAAGTTTAGGATTTTTTTTAAGCATAAAGTTATGCTGCTATAAGTTTTAATTCTAAAAGAAATGCTACCGATAAAAAGAATAGCCTACGTGGAGAAAGGTGTTGAAACATTCAAGAAAAAACTGGTTTTCCCATCAATATCCCTATAGGAAGATCTCTAACAAGTCCTTAAAATTAAAGCATTATAAACTAAGGACAAAGGAAAACCAAAAGCCTCATTAAAAAGCAAGTGGGGAATCTAATAGTGTTCAGGCCCTGCTCCTCACTGAAGGAATACTAAGTTGTCTTACAACTCAACTATACATTCACTACCACCAAATAAAACTAAGAGCTCTGATGGGAGAAGAAAACCAAACATACAAACAGATGCTGCAATGTAAAACAACAGGATGAATCCGAACATGCACGGTTAGAGATAACTAAGAGATGAAAGATTCAGATCAGAAATGTGTTTATGCATTTACAGATTTAGGATTCATTGTTTGGTTTTGTCTTTCCTTATTACCAGTGCAAAGTGATTTGATTTTTCAGCACCAGACTTCCAATATTTCGATATTAGTATTATTCATGAGCTGGCAATTATCACTACGTTAATCACTAATAGTAAAAAAATTAAAGACTTTTTCCCACGACATGCACAATTTCTTAAGAGTTTTCACATTTCTAATTACTTAGATGTGCTTTGATGCTTCTATAAGATGGCTTAAAATAAACACTGGCACTGACTGAATTGTACTAAGATGCGTAATTACTGCTCTCCACATTTGATCAAAGAGAACTTGGAAAACACATAGTAAAGACATCTATGTTAAATCAAGCATTATTAGCTAGAAAACATGTATTTTTGATATAGGCAGGGCACACTCTACTTAGCATCAAGGGCCTGCATCTGTTTAAATCCCCCGTACTTCCATTCTAATCACAAAAGGCAGTGCTGAGCCTTTTGCAGGTCCATGCCTTTAACCTTGAGAGTGCCACAAGACATGGCTTACCTCACAGACTGTCATGAAATATTCAGAGGTTAAAAAAAAGCGTTGCTCAGAACAACATCAATAACCTGCATAAATTATACAACCATTTCGATGTTTGTTACGCGAGAACTAAACCTACAACTAGCTTCTTCCTACCTTTCAGAGACTCTAGGGGGATGTGCCTCTTAAAGCACACAAAACTCATTTTTCTGTATAATTCAAGAGTGCCTGAGAGAAGTGAATAGAACTACCCTATGAGATGTTAAAAACGTTTGATATGTTTTTCTAATAATCTTTTGCCTTTTTTTTTTTTCCTTTTAAAACTTAAACTACTATTCCTTTTCTTATGTCAAATGTTAACATTAGAGCTCTCTTCAAAAATAAAAAGTGGGTGGACCATATCTACTCTTACCTGTACTCTGAGTGTGTGGCAGGGACAGCTAGCTGGGTATGGTACAATGGAGCTGGACAGCAAAACTGGTGCAGAGTATTTAAAGACCTACGACACAAGGAAAAACACAAAGTCAAAACACCAAGTGTTTAGAAAGGGCCTTTTTAGGGAAAAGCAGGTGCTAATAGGTATATTTGAAACTCATGATAACTTTGAATGAAATTTGATGTACAGCTGTCCATTCTGAATCCCAGGAAATAAAGAGGGAAACAGTCCCATGGTTTAAATATACAAATCAAGAATGACAGTGATGAACTGTTGCAATGAAGAATCAAAGTTTTCTTGCAAGATTAAGATAAAATGCCAATTTAAGACTTTGGTTTTGCCTTGCCATGCGGAACAGAGGCAAAAGCTAAACAGTGAGGGTTCAAATTCCTGTGGAAATGAAGCTTCAGACTTGCATGTTACTCTGCACCAGTCAGGCTGTTTTCTTTGTTAATGGAATTAAAAACACAGTGCTTAAACATGAGGAGGAATAATGCGATGAATACGGACATAAGCTTTCTTCAAGCCCGGCAATTATAAACATATTGCAATATCCCACTTACAAATGTGAAAGAACCTAAGTTTCACCCAAGTTTTAAACAACAATCTGAAATGTGCAATAGGAATTTAATTGCTGTCATTTGTTCAAAGCATGACAAAATAAAAAAAGCTTTACAACACAGAAAGATATTCTGCACCCCAGATCGTTACGTTTGTATTGTTTCATTAAAAACAAAGAAGAGTTGCAAAATAAGATAAGGTATTGCATCTGAAGTAAAGCTTAGAAAAATCTTTAAGCAACACACAGCACACTTCTCAGCATTTTTGATGTTTATGCCAGGAAACATTAAACAAGGTTTAGCACAGTAAGTCCTCCATGATAAAACCACCTAATCAAATTTCTTAAGACACAGCATTCTTCTAGGAAATCGTAAAAAAATTAATCGATATTTCCTAGCTCTTAAAGTGTGCACACATGGAAGAAGTAGCCATTAAACTGAAAATCCTCATTTAACTTGTAAGCATCCAAACTGACTATTAATAAAGAAAGTGCGTATGTGTACACACACGCACCTCCCCCGCCCCTGCCCCTCACGCCCCCCCCATCTTTTGCTTGGCATCTTGACAAATGTTTCAGAAGATTGATTTCGATTCTTCTGCATCCCCTGAGGCTTAAAGTGAATCCTGTGAGGTCACTTTCTTATAAGATCAAACAGCATGGTTAAGCAAAAAAAGTCAGGCTTTGTTCAGAAAGGAGTCAGAAGGAGTCAGTTACTAATCCTTTTTAAAAAAAAAACAAGGTCAGCCTGTTCTGATTTCTGTTGCCAACAGTGTGTCAGCAACCGCACAGCCAAGATGAGTTGGATTTTCTGTTTAAAGATAGCAACTGATGGTAACTCGTATGAAGTTCTTGAGCTTTTGGAAAGAGAAGGGCAACACAATTCAGTCACCAGGCAGGCTGCCATCATGGGACATACCCTGCTAATGCCTCGTAGTGCATGGTTACTAATTGGTGGCACCTTCAAACCACTTGGAAAGATGACCAGAACAACTCTAAAGAAAGATGGACAACGTTACTGAAAACACGGATGGACCATGATGAAAGCAGTTAGAACACACAAAAGCTGTATTTTCTGACAAGAAAAACACATGATATTCACACAAGTTGCTCCACACAATCCACGGAACCAGAGTAGTACATTATAAGCGTGCATTGCACGATCGTCTCACATTGGGTAGGGAAACTGATCACACTGACGAAATCGCTGCTTCCTGCTTTGTCAATACCTAATTTTTTTCAGTAGAAGCAAAAGGAGGAAATTAGTATGAGAGTGTCCCAGATTCCCTTCCCACCACTCTTTTTCCATACAAATCTCTCTATTCGTATCAATAGTGCTTCTTTCGTCACAGAATAAATCAGTAAACGTATGAAAGAATCTGTCTGGATTCAGTTCTGCTCAACAAAGCGTTTTGAACGGAGCTTGCTCCTGGCTATTCCAAACAGAATCTGCCCCCAAGGCTCCATAAATCTGTCCTACTCCAACTTTCCTAGGTTCCCCCCAAAAAAATAAAATCTAAACAATAAAGAAGACAGTTCTCCCTATAACCTCAGCTTGCTCGTCTGCAGTTAAGGTTAATACTCACCTATCAGCACAAGACTGGTTAGGAGCTCAAGTGCTTTGAGTTTCTTTTCGAAGGTGCAGTAGAAATGCAAAAGTCCAGTCACCTTGATAGCAAATAAGAAGTGCCAAAGGTTTGTCAAGTAGTAAGAACACTGGCACTCTGTGTGTCATAGGTGCAGGTATGGAGTAGACAAAACAGGGCAATGTTCAACTGCAGGCTTGTAATTAAGTTACCACATATCATTGCTGTGTTCCAACAAGAAAACCTCAGATGTCGAAGACGTATGTTCAATACGTAAGGTTAGGTTTCAGACATTTCTTAGGGTGTTCAAAGATAGGGTCTTTGTCCAACTAGTTACAGAAGCAATCATGAGGTTTGGACTATGCTCCAAATTTTAAAATTCAGGGATATCTTGACTCAGTGTTTTGGTTCCTCTAGATCCCATTGACTGATGCCCAATCAGCCTGACAAATGATGAGGCTCAGGCTTTACAGCCTCTGTCATAGCATACTAATTTACCCAAAGCAAATCCACCTTCTGCTAGCACAATCTGAGATCCATATGTGGCATTTTGTGCCTTCAATCACCTGCCAAAACAGTACTTCCATTCATTGACTCCTCTGGAACATATCAGAAAAAGTTCAAGATTCAAATGCCCTTTTTTTGTTGTGTCGTTTTGTTTTTTTTAAAAAAAACCTATATAGCTATATTTTTCAATCAGCCTTCAACACAAGTTTGCATTCAAAATAGAATTGAATTTCTAAGTTGTAACAGCTAGAGACATCTGAAGAAATACATTTAAATAATTCAGAGGAGAAGTAATCACTTCCCCTGTTCACAGTATCATAGATACTTGGCCTTGTTAAGTTTAGTTTCTACATCTCTAATCCATAGTCTTCAAAAAACAATTTAAGATTATACATAGAGAACAGCTAGTTCAGCACTGACACAAGACAAATGACTAAATTGATGAATGCCGCTTCTGGTAACTTCAGTTTCTGAAACATTACCGCAACATCCCGGTGGACATGGAAGCTTTGCTATTTCCCGCTTCCGGGCTGGGTTTCTTTCAGCTCTCCCCAAGTACTGACAGACAGGTAACCACTTGTCAATTTTTAAAGAAGTTCTTTTGAGAACAGACTGGTCAAACAGTAAAACCAGAACCAACTCTAAAACAAAACCTTGAAATCACATCTCCCTCAGTATACCAACATGAGAAAAATCCAGCTGTGAAGTAAGTATACAGACCCAAAGTAGCTTTAACTGTTCCTCTGACTTCTATATAAATTCCATTATTTTTGCCCTTAGAAACCAGTCATTTTAACAACACTTTCATATCCATCAGAAATGACCATTCTTTTTGTTCTTTCAGTACTAGAGTGTTGTTTAGATGTACAAATAAAAAGAAACTGACTACTGGTCATCACAAAGCTCCAACTGTTTGTCTTTTTTTGTTTTTGTTTTGTTTGTTTGTTTTTTGTGGTTTTTTTTGTTGTTGTTGTTTTGTTTTTTTTTTAAACTCTTACCATCACCAACAAGCCTCCCAAACGCAGTAGACAATTTTCTCAGTATTGGTTTTAAAACAACCTGGGAGAAGAGAATACCAGGCTATTCACACGGAATTACTTTTGCTTTAACTGGCTATCCTTTTACTGTTTTCAAAATGTCCTCTTAGCAGGCTGGTACCCACCCTCCTGCTCCCAGCAACAGGGCAGGGCTGCTGTGCTACCGGCTGTAGCAAGCACCACATCCTTTCAGCGAAACGTTGAGAGTCAGGAGAAAGCTTGTCCTCCTAACCCTGAATAGCATACGGTATTTAGTACAGGATAAGATATCCAACCCTCTTCTATTTTGCTACTGTTTAATTTTAAGCGTGTGTAAACCCGTGAGTAGGTTAACAGCATTATTAAATCATCACTGTCTTAGAACTTCCTAACAAGATTATCAGCTTTCAAGCAGAAAAGACTGAGAGACTGTTGTCTCACAGATACTTAGTAAAAGTGTATTGGTACAGGACCACTGCTGGAAGAAACGTCTTTTTATAAAGTTAGCGATGTGGCTGATGACAGGAGTCTACTAGGTACACTTGTTCATCTTAACTGCTGCTTTTTTCTACAGCCATATTACTTCATATACTATTCCTCTTCTTTGGGTGAAATAACAATCTGTTCACCTCCATCTGCCAGTATTCTTCCTTTTCTTCTGGTACATTTTTCCATGAGGTGCTGTGTTCCAACAAGTATGTGCAAGCACTGGGAAAAATTTATACCAGCACAGCCTCCTATGCCGCCTCAGGCACTCTGTATACCTGATGCTAGTTAATGCATATCCTTTTTAAAATCAGCTTGTGAACAGCAGAAGTGGCAGACAAGTGCATCCCCTATATAAGCCCATTCACTTCAGTGTCATCTCAGGTAGCTAAGAATGATTTGTTTGCTTGGATTCATGCCTACAAGCCAATAAAAGGAATACTTCCATTTCTCAGTATTTTGTCCTGATGAATAACAACATCATTTTACAAGTTGAAAATTTTCTCTCACATCAATCCAGAGTTACGGCTACAGCTAAGATTAGACAAGACTATAGTTGAAATTAGTAAAGTCTGTCCTGTTCTCATTTAATAAATCTAACAATTTCTTTAATGAGAAAGAAAACTCGAAATATAATCAAACTGATCTCCAAATGCGCGACGAACAGTAAGGCACAATAATGCAGCCTCATATCGAATCCAGCTAAAAGTTTGCTTATTAACATGTTTATTAACATGCTGGAAAAGCTTTCAGAATCAACACTGACTGAGTCCACAAGACAACTTGCTTTCTGGAAACTCACCCCAGCAGAGAAAACCGCAGATAGCTTTGTACGGCAACTCATATAATCACCTCATAGTCCCAGTTTGATTGCATTTGTCTGTGGATACGTCCACTAAGAGGCGATTTAGCAGATGACCCATTCACATTTGCAAGGACAAATTCCTACTGTTCTGACATCAAAGATATCCCTTTCACTACTCAGATCTTCACCCAAAATACACAGGACAGTCTGATTTTGGCTTCTGAAGTAGCACTGAAAAAGCTTTTCTTTTTCTTTTTTTCTCC
>JAVKLA010000036.1:1802885-1835400 GCA_034782735.1 Sagittarius serpentarius | reverse complement strand
TGCAGTGTCTAGTTTTCATAATGACACTTTATATCCAGGAGCCTGTAGCCAAGTATGTCAAGGAGAGGTTGTGGTGGCATGTAGGAAATATTATGTTTTTTTCACAGTGTTCTTATTAATTACTGTCTTTTCCTATACACTTTTTTGAATGGCAACTATATAAAATTAAATACTGATACTGCTTTTATGGTTGCGTATGTAAACACCTTACAGTTCACATGTCCTTGGCGGAGACCGTCACACAGTATAGAAGACTACAACTACTACCTTTATTCCTGTCATTTCCTTTCAACACGATGGCTTTCTGTACACAGCTTCCTGGACACCAAATCACAGGAAGGTAACAAGACAACTCATGGCAAGTAAACATCAAGATAATTACCTCGCACTGTAGTCTTAGAGTCAAGAAAACCACCCAGATACTAAAGTAGCACAACCATATGATACAGTCCTGTTACGTCGGCATCTCCCCCCTTCCATCTCTGTCCCCCCTCCCATGCGGTACCTAGTAACCTAGTCAGAAGCATTATAGGATAGGATTTTTTTCTTAATAGAAATTAGAGATAGTTTCACTAGATATCAAGGATGCTCAACAAAACCTGCAGTTCTAAGAGATGGGCGCATGTAGGCTAGAGTACAGACCACTGCATTTTGCTCAAGAATACATAAAATTTGCTTGTCATCAAAATGACTAAACATCAGCATTTGTACACGTTGCAGTATAAATGCAAACTGATAGGCTTGTTTTGAATAACACTACCCTTTATGTATTTCCAACTCAAGCGTCCACAGCTGGAGTTTTCAAAAGAATGATTAGGTATGCTTTCACTGACCTCTCCTCCATCAAAAGGGCCTTAAAATAATTATCATCTCTTGGGAGAATAGAACCAATACTGTCACAGCATACTAAACAAGAAACATCAGTTATTTTTGTCCCATCCTAGAACACAATGCTTATTAACATTATAGATAATTTTAAAATAATTACTATAAACTTTTTTGATTTCACGAACACGAAGCACTAGCCTACATAAATAGGCAAGAGGTGATTCTTTTGCATCCTAGCCAAGGCACTGTTTTTAGGCAGCCTCCAATACCGGGTTAGCTGTAACTAGGATGAATTTAATTAAGATTGTTAATATCTAGACACTTATAATTAGGAACATTTATTTCCCTTTTGATTAAGTCTTAGTACAAAACCACCTATTCTGAAGGGTGATGTACAATAATTTACAGTACACACAAAACGCACTTCTGTCATTTGTACTTACTAGTCACTTTCAAAATCTAGGAAAAAACCACACAGTCCGAAACCAGAAATAAAGATGAGCAAAGAGACACGAAGATGCGTATGATAGAAGGAAAAAAATCTTTTAGCTTAAATCAGAAAATTGATAGATTCACTGCATCTTTTCTATATTTCCCACATCATTAAATTAGGTCCCAGAATTTCTCAAGAAACTACATCTCACATTACAAAATACAGCCACATTTGTAATTTCACAGAGCAATAATCATAGTAAAACCAAATCTAAGTAGTGACATCTATACATATTGGATTTGAAGCTCATGAAAGGGGAAAAATAGTAATGTTCCAAGAATGAAATTACACAGATATAGCATAAGAGATTTACAGCAAGGCAAATCTTATTACTTAAAACAACGATACAATGACATATGGTCTATTCAGTCCAGCATCTGAAAAAACACTTTTGCTAATCCTAGTAGTTTGACATTGTTGTTTAGCTTTTGTTAGAACAGCAGCAGCCTGGCTTTTTGCATTTTATTTTTAAGATGTAAAAAAAGATATATTTCATTTTTTAAAAGGCAAAAGTCCTTAGCATATATATTATTAGAACACTGACAGTTTTATAGTATTTAAGTTTTCATCTCAAAACTTACTCATGCGTTGAAGAGCTGGTGTGTTTAACTGTTCAACATACGTTTTCAGTATTCAGAAGAGATCAGTTTTAAAGAACATGAGGATTTTGCGTATATATGCTCCAGAGAGTTAGTTCTAAAAAAGCCCCCAGGCTTACATTTTCCTTCTTTTCAACTATCAGCATTAACTTTCTTAAATATGAGTTACAGTACAAAATTACAGGAGAAGTCATAGTTCATACTTTGTTTTCTACAGCAATATGCTGAGGTAGGTAAAAGGTATCAAACATGTAAGCAGTAATAGAGGAAAATACTGTACAAAATGGTCCCATAAATAAGACTGCAACATCACTGTTAAAGAAGGTAACCTACAGAGATAAAATATTAACACCACACGATAAGCACCATCAGAAATTCTGTCCCCTGCCGAGAGTTACAAAATCCCCAAATCCCAGAACTCAAATTAAAATGGAGTCTAACACAAACATTATTCCTCCCTTGTATGAACATATGGCATTATATTTAAAGCTGATCCACATATACCTGGAAAGCTACAACTTGTTCTCCAAGTTCACTTTTCTTATTTCAACTTCCTATGTATAGTCCCAAGTTTATTTTGATTTTAAAACATTTCAACTTAACCATTCATACCATCACCGGAAAACAAATGGCTAAAGAAAACTTAAGAACAGATTTCAACACTCTTTCAACATTCATTTTGAGTGGTTTATTCTTGAATGGTTGAACTTACTATGCCTGCATGTGGACAGTACTACTGAACGTGGAGCCGATTTACTCAAATTAGGACCCTCACAGGCACTGTTAAAACAACTGAGAAAGGCTACAGATGACAATTGCATCTGCTTAATGTACGATCCTCTGGCAAACCTAAATTTAACCCTAAAGGGAGAGAATCCTTAACCAGAGTTCAGAAATGCAAACAGCAGGTACAGCCATTTCAAACCACTGATGGCAGCGAGGGTGGGTGGTAAAGGACAACTTAACTGCACCCTCGTGTCTATTTTGTTCTGATTTTTCTCTGAAGTGGAACAACATTGCAGTACAGTTTAAGAGACGGCTCACAGTAAGGGTCATGTGGAACCACTAGAATTCAGCTGAATAAAACCACCCGTGTGGTTTCCATATATACCCTGACGCTGACACCACAAACAGTGTAGAAACTTTAGCATTGTCCTTCCTTTGGCTACAAGTGGATAAGCACTTAGCTCTTCTGCCAAACGTGACAACTCATGCGAAGAGCTGCTGCACTGCATTAAATGAATGAAATATTAAACTCCGTTTGTGCTGACTATAATGTTTGGGAAACTGTTCGAGTAAATAAGCTATTAATGCATCTTTACGTTTTGATCAAGCATATATACAATGGCAACAACAACACAGTGATATTCTGCCTTATTGATATTGCATTGCTTAAGACTGCATTCCATATCCTTGTATTAGTATTTATGTATCTAAAAGACAAATCACACTTTAACATGACAAAGCATTCAAACAAAATGGAAGAGAGATTCTTGACTCATCATAGACAGAATTCCTAGCATCCTGCATTGCTGCTTGTATGCAAAGTGGTTTTTTTTTTTTTTCACTGCTAAACATAGCCTTACTCACTTTATTAGGTTAAATTTTTAAATACCCATATGCGTAAACACAATCATCATCTATGCATTTCAAATATACAGATCATTCATCTGCCACAAAGGTAACACCCTAAAAATGGTTCGTGGAAAGAAACCTACCACACAATAAACTGATCACTACTCCCACTTCTGGAATCCTCAACACAGATATCAGAGACGTGATGACAGATGAAGAAGGAAAAGGTACTCACAAATAACACCTTCTGCAAGCCATCCTTGAACGTGCTGTGGATTTGGTATTTATATTTTCTTTCACGCAACCTGAGGTAGAAAAGCTCTTTCTTAAGGAAAAAAAAAAAAAAAAAAATCACATTCACAGCTTTTGCATGCTCATTCAAGATCAGCCACGCTGGAACATCACAGATAAGTAAGCTGGTGATGTAACCAGCATCAAACACTGCATCAGATAAACCCAAAGGCTCTACAGGGTTATATTTTGCAAAGCCAAAAGGTTTTTCCCAGAGAGGAGGTTTAGCAAGCATAAACCAGCCACGCTGTTTTCACATTCCTAGTGGGCTTGCTTTCTGCTTGCAGAAAAAGTCCCTAAATCTGTATTTAGTATTAAACTTCATCACCAAGAAAAAACAATATGCTTTCTCATTTGATATTTAGACAGAAATATAAAAGCACCAAATGCTGCATTTTTGAATGCACCATCTCTGTACGAACATTGTAGTACAGTCCAAACCAAGAAAAGGCCATTGGTCCTTTTATCTCCATGGTAACAGCAGCATCTGTGAAGACGAACTGTATTCCCTCTTCACTGCAAAGTCAATTTATAGCCACATGCTATGACATAAACTGATAAGACAGCAAAGCTAATCAGCAGCTAGGAGGAACAGGAACCAAAGTACGAGACTAAGCTCCTGCTCAAGAGAATGCTCTTCTGTATATAGTGTATCTTGTGTGAAAATTACAGAATTAATAACCAAAGCAAGCTCTTCCTTTGAGCTGATACAGGTTGGGAATTTGTGAACTTCCCGGTTTAGCTGACAAGGATAGTTGCTGAATATTTTATAGAACTGGCTTCTTGTTTAAATCTCCAGTTATACCCTATTAAATGGGGAAACAATTAAATAAAGTTGTTCTTTGCAAAAAAATTACTGAAGAACTATTACTTAAACATTACTTTTTCCCTCCAAAAGACTTGTCATCGTTAATAGCAACAGCAGAGTGAGAAGTTTCACAACTCTACAAACTACTGCCCTCCCATCTCCCCCCTCCCCCCTTTTTAGCATCATCAGTGGTGCAAATATTTCAGCAGCATCATGCTTGTGCACTAACACACTATCTCCAGGGAAATAACCATATGTACAGGCTTGATGAGTCACCTAAACTTGCTTTTATTTTATTCCTGTCCACAGCAGTCCCTTGTAAAAAAAACAAAACAAAACCAAATGAAAAAAACATAAAACCAACAAAACCAAACAAAACCCCCACACCACAAAAATTTCCTTTTTTTCCCTCCCCTTCCCTGCTTCTTGCCCCACTCCAATGCTCAGCACTCAGGCCTTACATTATCAAGACAGCCAAGCTTCCTCCCTTGCTTCATGAATCAATATAATGACCATCTGCTCACATTATTAAGTTAAATATATACCAGAACACACTGATGAGGGCAGCTAATTTGCCATGGTCAAGTGATCAGTTCATAGCTGTTTCATGGCCAGTTGTAATATTTCCAGAATAAGAGAGAGCAGGTGGTCAGCCAAATGCTACTTATCACAGCATTACCTGTGAAGTTCCCCAGGCTAAAGAGAAGCACGAACTGTCAAAGATGCTGCTAAATAATGTAGCTTTGAAGAAAAAAAAAAAAAAAAAAGTAAGGTAGGAGATATTCTGATGATCTTTGGTCCAAACTGATTTGCAAACAAATTTATCTTTTGTGTCAAAATACCCTAAGGTGCTCTCTTCTGGTCAGTCCCCATTCCACAACGAAGGCCCAATTTGAAGCATCCATACCTTGAAACACACATATACAACACTGCAAGACATTAACATGATTACTTGGTGTCTGCTAACTTTGGAAGTTAAATATCTTTTCCACAAATTAAGATAATTCAGAGAAATACAGACATAAGACAAGTGGTTTTTCTATTGCACTGCAGACAGTCTAAAAGGTATCTTCCCTTGCTCCAGAGAGTCTTTATGATGATTCAAATACTGCTTCATTTTTAGCAGATACCAAATACGGCGCACTGAAAAACAGTACAATTTTAAAAGGTGCTTGCGTATTGTGAAATTGCACTTTGCAGCCAAAACCCTCTAATAGCCATCAATACATCACATGGATAAATGCCTGCTAAGAAAATAAAACCATTCCATAAAAAGTCCCATAAAACAGCTTTCCAACCTATTGTAAAGTCAAGCAGCTCAATCACCACTGGTGTACGAGGAAGAGAATACGCAAGCAGTCTTGCCAGCTAGGTCCGATTCTTCTGTTTTAAAACCCAGTTTCTGCAGATGTCTGGCAGTGCAGTCCACAGGTTGAATGAAAAGTAAAGAATAAGTTATACAGATATTCAGAAAGGTGCTCTCTGGATGACAGTCAATCCAGATCAAGGAGGAAACACTTTGGTCAGGTAACTGAAGCTACTAGTCCTGTGAAACAGTTAATAATTTAAGCTATTTTTCCAAACACCCAGTTTTGAGGGATATGAAAAACAAGACAGAAAAATCCAATCAATAAACAAAAGGAAATTGCACAAGAAAGATGCATTATCTGCATTCCAGCAATGCTAAGGCTACCAGAAGGCCCTCAGCTGCTGCCTGCACGTTGAATTCTGTAACCACACAGGTTCAGAGCTGATGCCCACTGCCCTTTCACTCAGATTTCCTACAAGAGTTCTAGCATCAAGCGTATCCAAAAGTGGTTAACCCAGCCTGTGGTAGTTTCTTCATATCTGAAAGATGTATTAATAATTTAAAAGCTATTCCTCTCCGTTCTGTAATGAATGCCATTGAAACTTTCATTGTAGACAGGATAATAGTCATTAAGCCTTTATAGCGCATAGCATTTTTTTGTGTGCTTGGTACCAGTTTTCAGTTTGGTTCTAGTTTTTGTTTTGATGTGTCCAGATATAATGATAACAAAAACCCCACTGCTGGGCTCTAAACTCATCCGAGCTCCTACTATTTTATTCAAGATAACAGACTAACTTGCATAGTTTGTTAAGCGTGTGCTCAAGCTGCTGTTTGAGCCAACAGATCTTTAGTTCACAGTCTTCCTCAGTTCTCTAAAACAATATGAAGTTGGCCTGATAAGTAAGCATAGGATAAAGTCTGCCCACATTTCTATCTTAGCATAATGAATTAAAATGTTTTACAATTGATTGAATACTACAAAGTGAAGAGTTAGTAACTGCATAGGCTATTTAGCCTTAGCTTTTACCTTAGAAGAAAGGCTTCCCTTTATAAGAAAAATATAGTAAGTAGGGCAGAATTGGGAACACCAGGGTTGCAGTTTTCCCAGCGTTACAAAGTCTACTCAGCAAGATGCTTGTACAGTACGTTACTCAATGCCACTGTGTGAAAAGACCTAGACACAAGATGCCCAAATCATTATCCTAACGAGTTTGCAATCTCAAAGTATTAAATACAAAGACTCTGATCCCGCTGAAATGACTGGGAAGAACTCGCATGGGCTTCAGCAGGGGTAGCTTGTCACAATAAGCATTCAGTTCTACTACGTCCTACCAATGTTAATAGCCTGCCAACATCAATAACCTGCACAGCCAGTGAACTACCTGTTTCCAAAAACCATTCTTCTCTGCCGAGGTTTCTGTTCCTTCCATTACTGCAAGGAAGAAACAGATCACCTGAACAATATCAAACAATATCATATCGGATAGCTTCTGCAGGATCACTGCACCTTACATACCACGTGAGCTGCAATTCGTACACCAGATGACATTTACAAACCAAAACCACTCTACTACTTGCTGGTTGGTTTGTTTTAAGTGAAGGCCTGAATTTATCTCGAATGTTTTGGGATATACTACTAGGCAAAGCCATTTGTTACCATTTATTGTGTCCTCATGTTTATTATTAACTTGTTGGTCTCTGCATGATTAAGATGCTTAGCTATTTATTCATTCTAGAAAACCAGAGCAAACCACGCTTGTGGTTGAAGTTACAAGTGAAGTCACACGGGATAAAGCACACATCCTTCACCCTGCCCCCACGAGGTCTCAACCTATCTACTCAAATACATAACCAAACAAGTTTACTCCAAATACGAGAAGAGTAACTATTGAAACAAAGCCTTTAAAACCTCATTTTGATATCACTAGTGTGACTGGGAGCAGCCGTGTTGCATGCTCTTATCGTGATCGGCTTTGTTTGCTTTACAATGGTATTTAATATCAGACTCTGACCCTTTGTTTCAAAGATCCCCCAATTTTTTTCCCAAAATTTTCTCTCAATGGATTCAACAGTTTGAGACATTTTTCTACTTGCCTCGTTGTCACTGCCCAAAAAGTGAGTTTAGCATTTTAAGACTAATTACTAAATTTTGGACATCCAGGACATTCTCTAAACACCACTGTCAAGAAATATTTCTATGGCCTTAGAGTAATACTTACAGACTACACACGGTCTGACCTGAACAAAGTTCAGTGCCCTTATTCCGTTAAAGCATCAGCATCCTTGGAAATGCGAAAACGGGGGGCTGTGACGGAACTCCCCAGCAGCAGGAAGGCTCAGCAGTCGCAGCTTCTCTGCACGTCACATCACTCCGCTCCGTCCGATGCGCCAAGTGTCAGCACTGGTATGTAACCGACCGCTTTGCTCCCACGCTGTTAACTACTGGAGTGGGTGTTAGAGTCCACTATGCGCTTGGGAATGATTAACAGCATTACATACCCCCGACCACTGACTGCGAGATACGAACCGCTCGTCTCTTCCTGTCCTATTCCTGCTTCATTCATATTGAAATGAAAGTTTAACCTACCTGGTCCTGACACATCCCACATACTTTAAGTTAGCACTTACTACAATGAGCTTAAGAAGAAAAAAGTGCCTTGATGACGAAGTTACCCCCGTGTGTGTTTGTGCACGCGCACGTGCACGCGTGCAGGGGGGGCGCAATGCTGACAAACTGTGGTGTTTATACAAGCAACTAGTAATCTGAGAGATCATACAGATTATTTTTATGGGAAAAACATCCATTACTGGCTAAAAAACTCCCACGTATTCACACTACCACCTGAGACTGAACTATGTCTGAAAATCTGGGGCTTGGCCTGCTCTTATCGAGCCTCCATTCAGCACCAGAGGAGCACGGTTGAGACAGGGACCCGAACCACATCTGAGGATGCCATGGATGAGGCAGGCACCCAGCCCCCAGCCATACCAAAACCACACCCTGGGGCATGGAGGTCGAGGGGTCTACATCATCAATCTGTGAGGGGGAGGAGGAGGAGGAAAGCGAGCAAAAGGCAGGTGAGTGTTCGGCTGCTGGCCAGGGTCAGCCACCACAGCCCTTTCTGCCGCCCCGCGCCTCTTCTGACACTTCCACAGGGGTTCTCTGTGAGGGGAACCCCGGGGCTGCCTCGCCCCAGGCACGGCCTGTTCTGGCTGGTTCTGGCCAGTTCCAGCCGCCTCCGTGCGGCCCCACCTCAGCCCCTCAGGGAGGCTGGCGGCACCGCCGGCAGCTGGCCGAGGCCGGCCCACCACAGGAACGTGGGTATGTATCGCTTACCTCGCCACATGCTCGTACTTTTATTATACAAAATGTGTTCTCAAAGTAACAGTGGAAAACACCCTAGCTATGACACAGATGCTGCGGTTCTTGGGATATTAAGGAAAGGATAAACCGCTGCGTTTTGTTTTCCTGCAAGCACGTGATGCCCCTCCGTGAAACAGTAGCTGACAGTTATCGCGGTGATAAAATACGTGAGCCCAAAGCAAAAATAAACATTTGTAAAAGGAGTGCCAAAAATCTCTCAGGTCAGAGTACAATACTTCCATTTTCAATCACATTTTGAAATATTTTTCATGAATGTACGTAGCTCTACTCTGAAGCCTCCGAATTCTTTTTCCTACTATTTATTTTAGTAGGATGCCCCAAAGCTTTCATAGGAAGCTGCTTCTAATTTTCAGCTTGGTTGAATTTCCTTTGCAATACTAATTTTATCCCCTCATGTTCTGAGCTTTATATACAGATGCTGATGCATTTACCGTTTTTATCTTATCTACTCTCCATTTACCCTTAATATAGTCAGAAGTAGTTATTTAATACGTTTCCCTGCTAGCGTTTGCCGCTCTGCTTCAGAGGCGAGTAAAAGGTACGTTATGCCAAACAGCCAAAACGATTTCCACGTTAAAGAGCAAAACCAAGCAGGCCGCGTTTCCCCATGCACCGGTGTGCGCCTCTTCTGTACTACGCATCATTCATTTCAATAACTAGTTTACTTAATTTCTCCAAGCTTGTCCATTTCTTATGGAAGTTAAACTTGTTTCTGTCATTTCACTGAAAACTACTCCCTTTTGCCCCAAATGCCATCTTCCTCTCTCAGAAATTAACATACACTAAATCCTAGCAGGTTCTCTTCTGTCATCGGCTTTTCTAGAAAGTCCTTGCTCTTCACCAAAATGAAGCCTCAGCTAAACATCAGTTCAGTAGCTGCTGAATTAATTTACTGGCTCTCATTACGAAAAACCTGCAAGTATTAACTGTTACTGGCAGCAGAACAGAGCTGTGGAAAAATCTGTGTATCATCACTCACAATAAATTCTTTTTCTGTTTGTACACTGATACTACTATTAAAGCATCCTTTGTTTTCTGCCAAGCAGCTTAAGCCCCAAGTCAAGAAACTGCTTTCTTTTAAGTTAGGCTTAAGAACTCTGCTAAAACAAGGCTCTAAATAACTGTTTATACCTCCTCCCACTATGCAAAACCAACTTCTTTTAAAAGGAAGCCTACCAAAAAAAAAAATTATCCCACTCGAATTAAAATAATATTGCAAGCCTTCAGTGAGTCCTAACACATACTTCCACTTAAAATGCTTTGCATTAAATTGATCACTTTAACAAAACTCTTTATTAAGACTGCCTTATTGGACTACAGACACACATACACATGATAAGTAGCTCTCAATACCCTGATTCTCTGGCCCCTTTCTGGAATCTGTTTCGTGCCAGTTTTGCCCTGTTCCTTGATGTGCAAACTATTCCAACTCCCTCGCGCTGCATGTGACTGGAAAAAGGATCGTCTTCTCTTTAAAGCAACCCGAACTCTCAGTTAACAAATTGGCTTATTTCAAGTATTAAAACATCAAATTCTCTAGGTACTTAGTATGCTCACAAAGGATTACAAACAACATAATACTTGTGATTCACGGCGCTTTTTTTTTTTTCTGCTTACCTTTCCAAGCATTTTTCTTGTTTGCTCGTAAAGAAAAGCAGAGGTATGTGAATATGCTGAATACCTGCTTTTTCCTGTGCACATACGTACATCTGATACATTTTTATTTCAATTATATGATTCCATTTCTTCACCATAGCAAACACAATTAAGTGCGAGAGAACTAGCGTACCACAGAAAAAGCCAGGTGAATCAGTAATATCCTCCCCGCAGATACAACGCTGGCAGAGTAGAACTTTTCTTTGCACAAAACACAGCAGACACCTTTTGTGGTGTTTTGGTTTTTTTTTCTTATGATGCTTGACCATGCCAAGGATAGCAGTTAAAGGTGGGCAGCACCACAGTTTTTTCAGGTTGGGAGGGTACGTGTCCCCACGCAGATCACAGGACCACCTCTGCTTTGTCACCAGCACACGCTAGCTAGTGCACAGCAGCAGGCAGAGAGGACGATACACCTGTGTCTGCTTGAGTCCCCACTCAGAGCTCTTACTTTACAATAGGCTCCGCAGACCCTAAGAGTAGGGTTGCTTTATCAGTCAGGATGTGCGTATAGCTTGTAACAGCAACCATTTTCCCTGAAACATCTAGGGCAAGGCACCATCCTTAACAAGGTAAGAAAGCTGAACTTCATTCACTCCATAAGCTATGGTCTAGTACATGGATTTCCAGCTCCAGGTTGTTCATGACATAGAACGATACCTGCTAAAGAGCAAGAGGAGGCATAGAATCTGCAAAATACTAATTAGCCAGAAACTTTTCAGAAGACCTGCAGTTAACGGCATCCGTGCTGCTTCTATCCACTTGTAACAAACACAATGATGCTGGAACTACAAAGCAAAAGATGTATTACAAACTACAAAAGCTTAAAAAAACCTCTATGACTATCTGGCCCACTAAAATAACTCTGTCTACATATTTTTCATTAAAGCATTTCATTTTGGAAGTGAAATCTATACAAAGGTTACTACAGTGCTATTGACAACAGATCCAATGAATTTGAAAATCGGCTTTCCAAGTTTTCCTGTAAACCAACTGCACTGGCAAAAATCTGTGATGACGAAATTCATATATAGATACGCTGTGCTCAAATCTGTTACCAGCTATTGCTTTTATATCCAAATAAGAGATGTACGTACTCTGAACACAAGGTACAAATTTCCTCAGTCTTCATATGAGACACCCTGAAGTCATCTTATTCAGGTAATATTGCGATTTTAAACAATTATCAGTTATCCTCTTCTAAAAGCTGAAGAGAACTGTTTTCAAATATCCACACGTACCATGAAATACAAATACACAACCAGCACTTATCATTTCAGCACAGCCCTCTGCCTGATACACATTTAAGCCACTAAGTAGCACTGCTGGTTTTGTGGGTTTTTTGTTTGGTTGGTCTTGATATCTTAAGTTTAACGCATCTTTTAACATCATTAGACATTTAATTACCAGAAACTCCATTGTCCCTGGCAGAAAAATCAAAACTTTAGAGTAATAATTTTTAATAGCTAAAGACTACCCCATAGTTAAGTATTTCTGTGACAAATTAGTGAAGAAAAATCATTCTGCAAAATTAAACCACTAAAATTCCATTAAGCAGCATTTTGTACCATCCTACAGACTCGATTACTCCCAGAACATAGAATGTGAGATTAATGTTAGGTTTATTCAAGTTTATATGCAAAATTATTTGAACAGCTCAAAACTACTCTACAGCCTTTGGACCACATGACCAGAACAGAACTTAGATACCATAATAGATGGCTATTATTTTCAGTGCTGAAAATACATTTTGAACTGTGAAGAACTAGAACGCTTGGTGAAATTTTTTGAAAACCTGATCCTATAATCCCACAACTTCAGCCACATGTCACGAGTTCTCTTCTGCTTCCCCATCCATCTTTTTGTTATATATATTCTTGAAACACGTGGCAAGAAGTACTACATCAACTGAGAGTTTGTCTGATTTTTCAGCACGAACAGATTCTCTTCCAAATATCAGACTTAAACTCTACTTGATTGCCCATAATTAGAATTATTACCCCCAGTGAGAATTGTCAGAACAAGAAGCAACTTAAAGACATACTAGACATTCCCAGTCTTTACACAGCTGTGTGTCCCAGCTAAAATTATTGCTTTAAAAATGAAACAAAGCATACTCAAGCAATTTTTGTAGAATTGCAAACGTCAAGATTTTACTGGAGATAAAATTTCTGGTTTTGTCTCCTCTCTTTGTTATCAAGAAGAAAACTTCAGAGCCTGCAAAATGCTTGGAATAGTCCTCTATAACTGTGGAAATATTTACCCCAAACACTTTACTGGACAATACCCTAAACTGTCCCAAACTTAAAGACCTCAAATATGCCATGAATGGAGAACAAATACAGAAGAAAGTCTATAAAGTTACAGGCTTGAGCATGACTGAACAACAGATCAAAATACATCGGAAAAATTCAAGACTGAACTATTTCAGACACACAAAATATAAGCAGCACAGGAATACCTGGAACACAGCCTAGAAACGGTTGTGGACAAGGACTAAGTACAGTATTTTGGCCTGAGTCACTCTTCTGGGCTTCCTGATATCAGGTCACAGCTGCTGTCCTCTTTAATAAAATAATACACTGTTAATGAATCACACTATAATAGGTATTCAGAAAGCAATTGTGTTTCTTCAAGATTGGGATGCGTTTTTAATTGCTAGTTTTAATTTGACATATATTTCTTCCCTTACTAATTACATAATATAAGTATGAAATATTTGTTCAAATTCATTCCTTCATCCTTTGGACAATGAAGCTGAAAATGCAAAAGCCAGGCAAAATTCTGCTGCACGCACGCACCTTTTAGTATGTGAGGTGATACATACACAATAGCAAATAAGTATCAGCAGAACAATGAATACCAATGAGCAGAATGTAATTAATGCCTGCACACCTTCTGGTCTCTAAGTAAAGCCATATCTGTCAACAAAAGATGTTTTACAAACGTTAGCAAACTAATGGGCAATGTAATACATCATTTGAGAAGAGATGAAAGAAGTGCCTGTCTATAGCTCAGAATACCACAATTCACTAGATACTGCAGATGTTTTTATTCTTTAATACATATTTCTGACCTAACCCAGAATTACAGAGTCATTTACCCAACAATTAACTAATCCAGGGCATCTTCTCAGAAAAGGATTCAATTGAGCTACAAACAAATAAAAAAATTCAGAAGTATTGCCTACATCCTTTGTTCATATTAATCATGCATTTTATTCCTAGCTTCAGACTCTGTTGACTGCAGGTGCTATTCAATGGATCTTATGCAACACAGTGACATTACCGTTACTGGTTTCATCTTTTCTACATAAAAATAAGCTGGCATTTCATTATTACTTCTTAGCATCCATTTACTGTGAAAGCATTTTAAATATTTTGTCCTTAATTGTTTTAATAAAAATCTAGCTCAATAGGTATTTTAGATGGAGGAAAAAATGCAAATTAACGGTCATTTAATTATTTTGGCAACTAGACCCACGTCAGATTTCACAATAAAGAGCTGAAACTCAATTTTAGTAGCAAGACTAGTTAGAATATTGGCCCCAGAATTATTAGCTAGATGTTCAGTGGATCGATTATATTAATTAAGCAGACAGGACTGAAGACAACTGATGTCAGTCAATACGTTAATAAAGACACCAATGCCACCTCTCTCCCCAGGGTAAATATAAACCGAAAGCTAGTTGGATATTTCATGAATGCTTTGCTGACTGAAGCAGTGAGTTATCACAGTTACAACAGCAAGCATATAATTTACATTCCCTACAAGCTTCTAGGAGAACCTGAGAAGATAATAAAGAAATCACAGCTGAGTTCCTGAGTCATAGAAGTTTATGGCTGTGGTAATCCCACTCCCTGGAAATGCCAGGGAGCACCTGGCTGCAAAACTATTGCAATCTAGCTGCATTTGGGAAATGACGGTGGTGGAATTTTCCCTTTTTAATCAACTTTCATACTACTATACTACTGCTACACAGATCATCCCAACGTGAGCAAGCAGGACAAGGCTGTGTGGAGCACCCACAGTGTCAAGAACAGGATGAGCTGACCATATTGAACTGCCTGTATATCCATGAGTCACAGACCGCATCAAGCCTATACAGGGGCAAGGAAGACTGCCAACCTCCCTGCCAGTCGTCCGCACTTACATGTCGGTGGGCTGCAGCAGCTCGTGGCACCACTCCTGACAGACTGTACAAGGAGATAAAAGGCCGTGGCTAAAACCACAGGAACTGCAAAGGAGTCCTGCCCTGGGGTCAAGGGTCAACGTGGCTCTTTTGGTGCAATAAAGCCATCTGTGTCAAACTCTGACACCTGGGTTCCTGTGCCAGAAGTCACACATTATCCTTGACATCTCCAAGTCATGCATTTTATTCATTAGTTTTTAAAACTTATTTTCAACTTAGAGGAAAGTCAACGAAGGGTTTTTTTAAAACGTTCAGTGCTTCTGAGAATGTGAAAGTGAACACTGGTTTGATGCTGTTTGGTGATGCAGGGTCCATCAACTCCATCATCTCAAATAAGAACCTTTCAGTGAAGTGATCAATGCTGAAGAAATGGAGGGAGAGAACAGTTCATGGCAAGCCTACACTTGAATTTATAACTTACAGAAGGAAAGCAATGCATTATCTAAAGGGGTTTCTTAGGAGAAAAAGCCCTGTCAATCAATATACAGCATGCACATAGAACCAATGCAATAAGATTTCTAGAGCAACTGCACATGAAAAAACATCCATAATGCTCTCCTCATCTGTTATCTGCAGAAAAAGCAAGGGGGTCAGATATTTCAAATGTGTACAGCTTCACAGCTATATCTGCAGAATTATGGCAAATTTAGGGTAGGAACTTTGTGACAGTTTTAAGACAATGGAAGTTTAAAAAATGCACATGTATTGCCCTAAATATTCAAAAGCACCAATATTCAAAGCATGTTATTATTCCTTACATTCTCCTGAAGTCTAGATGATTTGAGATGAGTCAAGATTAGCACAAAAATCCAAATAACATACTTCACAGTATGCTGTGTTCAGAGGCTTGAATAATAAACCCACAGTACTCTGGTTTGAAACATGAAGCAAAACACCTCTTGCCCAAGAGGCAGCATCCCACGTCCCAGCAACATCCAACAAGCAATGCTTCCTCCTCTTCCTCCCCACTCAGCATTTGCTTTTCTGTTTAATATACGCCTAAACTCTGCATGGCAGAGAACCAATTCAGTACTTCTAAAGAGAGTGGAAAGACAACTAAAGCTACTACCCAATACAGGACCTCAAATCAAAAGGCCATCAGGTCTCAAAAGTTTCTTTCCACAAGCATTCAGTGGTACACCCCAATATACTTTTTTTTTTTTTTTTTTTTTAACTTCACTGATACCTTTTTGGCTGCAAGTCAGGTCAAATTTTACAGAACTGTGGACAGTGGTAACTGTTTCAATATTCTGTTTTTTTCCTGACTGTAACAACACTCTGGTATAGGATTCCTTTTGCTACCCTTCTTGGTCTTCCCCAACTTTTCTTCATTTTTATACTGGAAATTACAATTTGGACAAAGTAACTAGGTAAACCACAACTCCCAGCACTACCTTGAAACACGATTTGTTTTTCCACCACAACTCTTCAGTTTATAATAAACTTAGTTCCAAGAAAAGCATGCAGATGCGTGCGCTGGTTCTCTGGTGCTTCTAATATGCCTACAGAGATTACACACAGTGTGTTCTTTGGTCAGTTAAGAGTAAATGAAAAATCAAGTTCCCATTCTCTCAAGGTTCTTCTGCAAAAGCGTTAACAAATAAAATACTTGTGGAGTTCAGAGCATGAAAGACAACTGTATTCAAGTTTGCACACAGAACATTTGCTCACAAGAACTACAGAATACATACTTGTAGACAGAAAAATTCCCCCTTGAGTACCATTTGCCAGTCCTTTTTTTCTGGCAGCAGACACCGTGGACTTGGCCAGCATTCCTCAATGCAGCAGAGGCATCAGGCTGGTGAAACAGCTGCTCTCGTGGGCAGCCCAAGCAGGAGTAGCTGGCCAGCTTCTCCTCCGAGAGGCTTTTGGATGCCAGCCACCATCTACGCACGCCTGCTTGAGAGCAGCTATATTGGATACTAATGACCTTGGGAGTATATGTCATTGAAGTTGAGCTCTGCTAGAAGAATCCTAAAAAACTCTACGTTTGTGTTTTTTTGAGGCTTTTGTTTTTCTGTGGGTTTTTTGTTTTTTGGTTTTTTTTGTGTGGTTTTTTTTTTTTTAAAGATATAATCTATTTCAGTTCTTTTTTATTCATACTTCCATCTGCATAGCTCTCTTCAGTTATAAATATTAAAAGCGGTAACTTAATTGACCTTTCAGACCAACACAAACAAATAAGACAGCTCCTAGCAAGTGTCTGTTGTTAAATCCACATAAATGGCTCATTTTCACAGGACAGCTTCAGCAGGCTTCTGCATTTCAAGTTGAAGTTTTATATATTGAGCAGTTCAACCTAGGGCAACACCTTTGAAAGTGAAGGAACAGGGTTAAGTCATGCAACATTTTGTTGTTATTATTTTATATGCAGAAATGGTTTGAAACAGCTTCAGAAATTCTGATACTACAATTCAGAATGATTAATAAAGAGGAAATCCTGTATGTTTATCCCATTCCAATTCTCCACGTACAGCAGCTACCAACTTGTTTTGATTAGTACAAGTAATATAAGAACAAGGAACGAGATGCTGCATTCCTTGTAGTTACTAATTAACTATACCAGGTAGAAAATACTCAAAGAATTACTTTTCCCTCCCCGTTTTATTTTCTTTTTCATTATACGCAAGATATTAGCCGCACAAAGTTACGTCAGTGAAGCCATATTTTCCCTTCTGTCTTTCAGTATATTTCAAAAAAAGGTGTCTTTGCAGCAATAGGTTAGTATTTCAAAAGTGAAGTTTTAGTCAGACTCTAGATGGATGATGTGATGGCATTCTCTACAATGAGTTTCATTTGTTGAGGACTAAGCTTCAGCCAGCTCTGGTAGACATGTTAACTGAAAGTGTTTATGCAGATATTTCAGCTCGGGATTTAAGGTGTGCTCCCTGACTAGACAAATTCACACTTAAATGTAGTTCACAAAGCAGTCTGACAGAGAGGCAAGCATCATTGTGATACAAGTCTCTTGGCATAGACACAAATACAGCATAACCAGAGAATGACTTTATCTTTAACCGTAACCGTATTCACGGCACTAAGAATAAAAAAACCAAACCAAAACCCAACAACCACCCGCCCCAACTTGTCTTCAGTTTTTAAAGATATTGGGAGCTATGGCTATTCATGCCTACAGATTGTACGTTCTTTAAAGTAAAAAGGAATGAGACTTCAATACTCTGAAGTAGTACCCTGCCTTTAATCCTTAAGCCAAAATCAGCCCTACCATACAGACATACCGGCTGAATTCTATCCAGTTATAAGTTGTCTACGTCTGTGCTGATGTTTTCAGAGAGCTAGGCACTGAACCAGAAGTATAGCCAGAGACACGCAACCAATGTTTATCCCACGAGAAAATAAAAGCAATTTTTAAAAGGTTTTCTTTATCAATGCTACATTAAGTGATTTCGGAAAAGAAATACGAAGCACTTACCGTATTTTGAGTTTAGTATACACATCATAACTGTATATTTTCCTTAAGCGTTTCACAGTTTTTAGGGCATAATTAATAATGCAATTAGAATATATTACTATGAAGATGTTTATTCAGCTCTTCCTGAAATTCAAAATAAGAACACTTTCAAATCAATTTTCTTATATATAACATGCAGTTCTATGGGAGTATAAACCACAGAAATATTATAATGAATTCTAACCATAAGCCTCTTGAACATGAGTTTGTCTAAAGCAATTAGTCTTTCCCATGCAAATATCTGAAAACAGAACAGCACATTACGAAATAGATTTGTTGTATATTCATGCAACCATTGTGGATTGCTAGTAAACACCCTTAACAGTAACCACACCACTGAGACACGTTTCAATTTCACATTTTGAAAATCCAAGCACAAAATACCGTAACAGCGTGCAACTTTACCATCTAACACTGTTTTTAAAAAAAACACTTTAAAAATGAAAAAAAAAAAGTACTTAAAATACAACATTCTTAAACTTTGTTTCAGACATGGGCTGTAAGAATAAAGGTCTTGACAAAGCAGCGACTTCTTGAGGAGATCCCAAGTGTGCGCTACAACCACCAGGCCTGGCAAGGCCTGTTTTGTCCAGTAGACCACACCTATCACAGACCACCAACAGATGCATAGAGAATGGAATGAAAAGAAAGGAAATTGGGCTTGGTCAGCCTGGAGGCAAGAGCACCTGGGGAAGCTAACACCGGCTTTCCAGTACCTGAGAGGAGGTTACTGAGGATGAGGGAACAAAACTCTTCATTGAGGTGCATCGCTGGGGAACGAGACAGCTGTCAAACTGAAACGGGGGAGGTCCTGACTAAACAAGGCAATTTTTTTCCCCTGTGAGGGTAACTAAGTGCTCAAACAAAGCCCCAGAGCAGTTCTGAAATCTCCAACTTTGGAGGTTTTCAAGAGCTGAGTGGACAAGCCCTGAGCAAACTGGTCTGATTTCAGTGTCGACCCTGCTTTGAGCAGGAGGTTGGGGTAGATGAGCTCCAAGGTCACTTAAATGTGAACAATTCTGTGATTCAATCATATTCTGATACTTCCCCAGTTTCCAAGAACTTCCAGTTCAGTGACTCCCTAACCACCGGAGCGTCTTAGAGCTTAATAAGCCTGGGTAAATTTTTCTTCCATGACTGTCTTTTGAATCTGTATGAACTCAATATCAACTATGTTCTGTGCTAGAGCGTTGCAAACTTTTACTATGCTTTACAGGAAAAAAACCTTCTGTTTTCTTAATCAGCCTTCATTTTCTGCTCAGTGGCTATGATTACAGGAGAGATTGAATGATTACTGTTACTCACTCTCTCTATAAAACTCCCAATCCCACTGACCTTTTGCATTCCCTCCCCCCATCCCACCAGTCACCCCTCCGCAGGCTGAAGGGCAGTGCAGTTAATCATTCTTTGTACAGAAGCTATTCCTTGGATCATTTCTGATTCCATTCTCCTCATCTTCACCACTCTACTGCAGTACAACATCTATGGATCAAGATTGCTTTTTTGTAAGAAATGAAGTAAAGAAAAGTTTCCGCAAATACCAAGAGCAGCTATCTTGCTCCATACGGTTGCCTTTCTGGCAAAATAATAATTAAAAAAAAAAATTGTTTTTCATGGCAGGCTCAACTTTTTACTTCCTTATAGGAGCGGGATCATTGAAGGCCTATTAATAAAAATGATGGAAGGAACTTTACCAAGCAGATTATTAGTTTGCAACTTCCAGACGGAAACGTCTTTGGAGGTTCTCCTTGCTTCTCTGGCCACATAGAATAGTGATGAGGACTAGGGCAATATGCCACCTTCACTAGTCAAAAGGAAGACAGATGGTACTGGAGGCAGTGATCAAAGTTACAGTAGGTAAATCTGTTCTGTTTTCATAATAATTGTGGAGGCTGTTAAATTTGCTAGATGAATTTCAAAAAAGCATGCCTATTAATTCAGGTTTTGCGAGCCTCAGTAGTATAGGGTATTTTTGTTCTTGTCAAAAAATATTCAAAGATGTTTCCAGTATAAATAAATCAGAATATTTTTCTTCCTGGAAACAAAGTTAATTTGCTTCCGTTTTACTTAAATGGTAAACTGGGCATTTCTTGTAACATTTGCTCCAGGAAAATACTGATTTTAGGCTAACTTAAAATGCAACCAAAAATTCAAATCTAGAACTAACTGCAAATGTTTCAGAAGAACACTATTTTTCTGACAACACTAATTATTTATGATGCACTATGCAGCTAGTTGCTAGACATCTGTCCACTCAGCCTTACTAAAGAGTTACAGCTAAGCAATATTTTTATGCTACATCTGATGCACCCTAAAAATTAATGGGGAAAAAAAAAAAGGAATTCCTCATATTTAGGATTATATTTCAGATAATAATGTGGAGCTGTGGCATACTATACTGCATGCTTTGTCAGAAAAGCATATTGTTCTGCCTTTGCCCAGGCACAAACTGAGAACTGATACACTTCGGTATGTGAACATTCAACTAGCAGAACTTTAATGTCCGCAAGACAGTCTCAGTCTTTCAGCCCTGAAGAAGATTACAAAGATATATGTGGATATAGGACAAAATCAACACTTGCTAAGACTGCTGAAAGAAATCCACGGCAAGAACAAAACCAGCAGGGTCCTGAGGTAGCTCAGCAAGCTTGAGAAATCCTACAAAAAGCCTCATTTAGCGTGTTACAGCAGAGGGTGAGTGGAATGAAGGTCATGCCTTGAGAGGGAATGGCAAAGAGGTGGGTTTTTTTCTTTTAAATCAGCACTGTATGCTCTTCCTCTGAGGTGCCTGCATGAACTGTAACGCAAACATAGAAAGTTTCATCATACAAGGCTAATGGGGTCAGTTTAGGTGCGATAAATGCCTTTAAATCTTAAAAACTTCTCAGCCCAGTTTAAAGTTTAATGGACATGGGGAACAAGGGTATTTTTTATTTTTTTTAAGCAAACAGCTGAATAACTATACCTATATACTTAAAACCAAGCCGATACTCTTCTGTTGTAGGCAAGAAAAGGTTTCTTGAACCTTTGGTATATAGTCCAATGCCTCACTTCTTAAATCTTGTTTTAGTATAAAGATTTTCTTAATGCTCTAGCCGTGCTATTTTAGCACCAGCTTTCATGGAAGAAGTCTTTCTGCGGCTGGGACTAAATTTACAACAGCGCTCTGTCCCCCCAATCCATCCATTTCTCCTCCCTAAGTCACCCCAAGTTTTCCTTGGCGAGTTGAATGTTTTAGTGAAGCACAGCCATTCTGCTTCGGGAGAGGGTGCAACCTGGTTAGTCTGGGGAAGAAAGGCAAAGGGATAAATGAAGGCATCAGCTATCAAACCTGACATAGCTAGTGACTCTTCTACCCACTTTAGTTCAGACAAGAACGATTTTGGCAAACGAAGACACTTAAATGCCAAAAGCGAGTCATCCATAGTAAGAGGAATACAACATAAACAAGACTTGCCAGCAGCTCTGAGTTGATCCCTACTTTCTCAATGTATGGTGAACACTTTGTTACTAATCTGCGTAGCTTCTCTCAAAGGTATAATTAGCTAGAGGCACGGCTATACGAGAGGCTTTTAAAAATAAAAAAAGAAGGATGACAAATTATTAATGTAGGTGGTTCAGACTTCAGTCTTCAATTGAAACTGAATGTTAGCGTATGTAAAAAAATAAATCTTAGAACTCCCTGAAGTACTATTGTTATTCCATGCCGATAAAGTGAAAAAAACAGAAGGCTGCTTTTCTTATCCAGGGCAACAGGTATTCTAATAACTGACATGTTGCAACACAATATATATTAAGGTGCATTCAACATATGTTGAGTGAGAAGGTCTGCACAAAATTGCAAAATGATGCAAAGTGAAATAGCTTAGCTTTGTACACAATCAATATATGAATTACCTTGTTGCTATAACAACGTGAATTGCCTAGGTGGAAAAACACAACTGCTGGTGGCTCCTTCACGCGAATTGGCTCTTGTCGTATTGTATGTGAGGCAACACGTTGTGGCACTATAGGCACTGCAGTAGCCAAATGAAGCAAAAGTTTCACCTCTTATGAAGATCAATTTCAATGTTAATTTTTTCCTTAGCAGGTGAAGGGGATAAGCTAGTGGCCTCAGGGAAGTCCAGATGGCTATGAAATACCAGCTACTCACCACTGAAGAAAAGAGTCAGCTCAGATGTGATCTCTGCTATACACAAGCCAAGTATCTTTCCCTTCTCCGATCACTGCAATGCATCTCATACAAGTTGCCTTCCAAAACACAATTGTAAGTAGATTTTATACTGTAGAGCGTAACACCAGGTCTCTCTAACATGAGATGAGTCACTAAAATGACTCAGTTCTCACTTGCTCTTGTTATTCAGACACTGATACAAAATGCCACTAGTCTGCCTTATTTAAGGCGTATTTATAGAAGCTTGAGTCACTGACTAATGAAAGCCACCTTTTTGAAATGAAACATTCGTTAAGAAGTCGGTGCACAAAATTCTAGCTCCGATGTACACCAGAGACACTATGAGGATTTCACTAGTCGCATCTGAATCCACACTCACAATAGAAAATTTATTCAGCATTTATTAATAAGAAGTATGTAGTTTTCCTTCCTCAAGGCAACACCTCTTGATGTGTACTTAGAAGACTGTAGATATGTGACTTGAGATAAAACTTAAGAGTTTTCACTATTTTTCATTACTCTTTGACCACACAGACATCCAGCTATCCCACAGAAGCTTTATTATGGGAATATAATCTATTAACACCATACCTGTTCTAGGATCAACCTCTATCCTAACTTCTTGGAGGCTAGAAAGGTGCACAGGTATGAACAAAATCAGAATTTGTAAACAGAGATAAAAGAATGAGAAGTGAACCTTAGACATGAGCTTATACTTCCTTCACTGCTTTCTACCCTGAAATATCACAGCCCAGAACGATTTATAAAACTGACAGTAACACAGTATTTCCCTGCATAGTGTTACAAAGCATTTTGCTAAACAACAACAAAGTGGAACCTGCAATATTTGTTTAGGATCACTTTCTAGGTTAAAATAACACCCATAAACTGCAAAACAATGAAGGTAGTGTAAAAAAACTGCTTCTACATAAAAATTATTCTCTTAACATGCTTGTCTGTCTACATCCTAAGTGTTGATCTAATTTATTAGATAATTTTAACCTGTCAGGCTGGAGACAAGACCGAAGGCCAAGGTTTCAAAGTTTTCAGTGGCAATAACTTTCTCAACTCATAAAACGAAGGGGGCATTCATTCATGATGTGATCTTGTTAGAAGAGGTCAGTGAAAACCTATGATTCCATTTGTAGGAAGAGTTGCTATAAATAAAAGAATACTGTGAAACAACGTCGAACAAGAGGTGAACAAATTGTCTAGATACAGAGAAATTTAGTATGATGGAGTACTGCAACTGGCTGGCCAGTTGAAAAAATACCGCCTTTAGTAAGTGCAGTCCCTGCAGATGCATGTTGGAAGGAGAGAGATTTGCAACAAATAAAATACACATAAAAGCTATCCTACTGTATTACTTAACACTGTCTGCAAAGTTAAGCGTAACTTCTCCTGCTAATCTGGGGAAAAAAAACCCTACGTACCAAGTGTCAACAGTCACAGCACCAGAACGTTCTCCTACCCAGATACTGACCCACTCAATGTATAAAACACAAGAAGGTGTTGGAGTTCAGTTTTGGGTTTGGGGTTTTATTTTTCAAATATGCGTAGAGATGCCCAGTACAAAGACTCTCTTGCAGTATCTTCAGTGCTGCCTGCTTCCAGTAGAAAAGAAGAAATGTGGTTATTTTTGATGGTTACACAATTAGAAATGCGGTTACGAAGGGGTTTTTTTGTTTGTTTCTTCCACTTGACTCCCACTCTCCTTTCTCCTGCTGCTTTGAATAGGATCAGCTGTGGAAGCATTTTGTTCTAACAGAACCAATTCATGTACCAAAGTAACTTTGGAGGTTTTTACAAGTACTTACTTTTCACTGCTTCACAGGAAGTATGAGAATGCCAGGTATTTTCAAATCAAAATGAAGCAAACCAGTGAAATCACATTATATCAGAAGAAACTTCTGTAACTGGTACCAGAGATAATTGCATAAAATAGATGCAGCTTCTCAGGAGAGTTAGGGAACTGCTGAAGTGGGGTATTTTTGTTGGGGTTTTTTTGGTTGTTTGTTTTTCAGTATAAAAAGATGCTGTTAAAGCAGTTATTTTTTTCAGCTGATTACTGAAGGCTATTTCAATCAAGCCCATGTTCTGCAGAAGTTAAACAACCTGGCAGGTTTCAATAATAGATGTTTCAGATAAATACTTCTGTCATCTTTTAAGCACTACTGTTAAGCAAAGCAACTTCTTTTTTCCTAGAGAAACAGATTTTCTTCAAACAGTCTATGCCAAACATTCCAGTCCACTAGTTAAAGGTCATTCTAAAAAAGCAAGCTAGATATTCAGCAAAACATCCAAATATGAAGATTTAAACCCCAGTCTGATTAACTGAAGGTTATTTATAGCGTACATATGTTTCACGATCCAAAGTATCTTATTGAACTTTTTATAAGTTGACTATTCTCTTACATGAAGCATCTGCTGAAAGGAGGCAGATGAACAGATTGTTTTATGCTAAAAACAATGTTACTTGAAGCATCACTACATTATAAATAACCCTTTTGATGAGTCAGCAGATGAGTCCCTTGTTTGTAGAAGTTTTGCCAAGACAACACTTTGAATGAAATTATTTTGTCACCCAAAACATTATTCTCCTACTATACATGTTCCATTAAGGTTTTGTCTTTCATCAAAGCTTAAAAGGGACTAAGTCATCTCATGTAATGGAATTAGATTTCCTAAGGCTGACACTCTCAACACGCCGGGGGAATCCCATTTTTACTTCGCGACGGGGGGCTGGGGGCTTCTGACAACGTATTATTCATGCAGCATCCAGAAGAGGGCAATGTCTTGCTTTGGAAAAGATTTCATACTCAATTCCCTTTGCTCAGCTACGCAGAAAAAGAAACTGTATGCAAGCAGGAATAAAAAATAGTGCTATTAGGAAAATGATAAGCAAATATTCTGAAAGGAAGCTAAGAGAGCATGATTCAGTTTAATTTTGCTCATTTCCAGCCAGTGTTAGAGCTATCCAGAATAACAACAGTTTAACTTCCCACTACAGGAGATAAACCGACAAAATTCACCCAGCAAGGAAGCACTTCACTGATTCTTCGGATCAGATGACCAGAAGACCATCTACCAAGAGTTTCCAAATCCAAATATTAGTTAACTTGATGCAAAACATTCTGGAAGTGCTGTTATCCAAGGTCAGGACCGACACTCTCCCAACGCTTCATTGTGCCCTTCTGATAGCTTGAGGCTCTCACTAATGCACAGAGAAACACAAGGGAATTGTTCATCCTTTTCATTAGAGACTAACAGGGAACGATCAATGGTATCTGCTTTAAAACTTGAATCTTTTTGAAGCAGAGCAAGAAGTCCTCTAAGCTCCTCGTGGTCAGGTGGAATGGGCCCAGAAAGTCAACACACAAGTACCAGTTGAATTATGCACATTCATGCATCTCCTACCATTTTGCAGGACCAGTTTGGGCCTTCTCAGACACCCAGAAACATTTGTAGTGGCACAGAAGGGGGTAAGTGAAAACGTTTGTTTCAGAAACAGTGAGACCTGACTGATGCTTTTTTATTAACCGTGGTTGGGAAACTTTTAAGTCAATTTGGAAACTTCCACTTGAAAATGCTGTGAGAAAAAAAACACTGAGGGAATCAAGGAAAATTATTCAAGTATTTTATGAAGACACTGAGTCTTTTTTGAGGTTTCAAGATGAAAATATTTTCAAAATTCATGTAACCAGAGAATTCCATCAGTAAATCAGACTGAACTGAAGAAAACCAAAAAACAATGAAAAAACTCCTCCTTTAAATCACAGCCAGCAGTAAGAGATCCAAAGGAAACTGTCTAAACTTTTACTAAAAGAAGTTAGTGCAGCAGACTCATTTTTGACCTGAAACAACTGACAGATGACAATAGCTGCAGTATTGGTCCAATTCATGATTCAGCTCTGCAGGTCAGCCTTTATGCTGTCTTTTCCTTATGGCCAGAACAGTCTAGACATTGAGAGTATCTGATTTTGTCAGCCAGGATGGTTTGTTTGGGGTTTTTGTTTAGTTTGGGGTGGGGTTTTTTTGTTTTGTGGGGGTTTTTTTTGGTGTGATGGTTTTTTTGTTTGGGTTGGGTTTTTTTTTTTTTGGTACAGCATCAGAAACCAACATTCTCATATATGTGACTGCAATGAAGAGTGCTGAAAGCTGCCTTGAGACATCATGATTGTTGTAACTGCATTATAAAAATTGATCACTTTTCACTGTGCAATAAATCACCATGGTGGTGCCTTTGATGCATTTCAAAGGCTGAAAAAAGCATTGTAAAGAGTGATGAACTTCAATTCCTCAAGGTAATAACTTGTTGAATAAAGCTACAATGTCCTAAATTGCAGCAAAACTTCATGTTTCAAATATGTAAACGACACATGTATGAAGTATCCATCTTCATCATCACTCATTTATTTGCAATAGTATAAATTATTTCACTGTTATTCTTAAAAATTTGTTTCCCAGGACAGAGAAAAAGCTACTGTAGTTGAAAAGCATCAGCAGCATTAGAAGAAATAGGTATGAATTGGCAAAGGTAAATAAGGACTGAATGGAAATGGGAAAATTTTAAGTTCTAAGATAGTCTTGGCATAGGCAAGATGCCTAGTGAGCACTGTAGCCAGGCTTATGAGAAAGTTTATGGAACAACTTCTAAGCAGAACAGGGAAATGAACTGAACAGTTAATCCTTTGGTTGACTTGATGGGTATGAAACAATCTGAGTGAGCCAAACGTTGCTTTCTTTCTTTGGAACAGGACCATTAATCCATTACCAATCTCAAAATTGTCTACAGACGTGCTGCAGCTGTGGCGAGCAGCAGTCTCTGACATGCCAGCAGAAAATAGTTATTCGCTGAAATTTATAATGAGCGTTCACTGAAGTGTAGGTAGCAGGACCTCCCAGGTTTCTGCCACATTAATGTGTGTATCACAATTCAGGTTTTAGAAGTATACTGTTATTTTATTGGGTTCTTACCATTTTATTGTGCCTGTACTGATCAGCGTTTCTACTCTTGTAAAGGAAAACACAGTGCTGTTTTCCCTTCCCCTATGTTTAACCCATAGGGTTAAAAGTCCCTATTAATCTGCATGCTGCCTCCTAATACTGTTCGGGAGCCGTAGCTCCTCTTCCATAAATATCCGCTTGTAATTGCTCTGCTGACTGCAGCGATTGAGTCTAGGAGAAATCTGATCCTATCTCAAATACTGGCTTCAGCAAAGCGTGTACAACTCTTCTGTTAAAGATTCAAAGTACAGAACTCGGAGATAAAGGTACTACACACAGGCAGGCTGACAGACGGCAGCTTGCACTCCCTTTCTCCTACCCAGTGCACAAAAGGCTATCCGTTTCACAGCATGTGAAGCGTTAGTTAACATAGAGATCCAATGCTGGAGCACAACTACACCAGCAGCATGTTGGGGATGGCTTTCCTTTCATGTAAGTTCACATAACTTAAAGCTTCACAAAGCCAGCATTTTCCTAACTCCCTACAACTTTTTAAAAGCAAAATTAGAACAGAAACATCACAACTGGATTTGGCATTTATGAATGTAAGTGCGCAGACATGCCTGTGCAGGTGTTTTAAGAGGCCGTGAAAGATGCCAGGCTGACGGCTCTGGGTACTGTGACCAGATCCCACCCATAGGCCAGTTAAAAGCTCAGGCGGTAACACCACAGCTGCGGCCTGACAGCCGCCCCTGCCGCGCCACCGACAAAGCCCTACTGCCGGTATGTACTTGAGGACACCCGCGTTGTTCTCTTACAGTCAAACGTGACAGCAGTACTGAAGGTGCTGCTTTCCTACCACCTAAACTGAGCGAGACTGCTGAGATCATACCTTCGTATTTGGGGTTTGGGTTGAGGGGGGTTTTTTCAGTTGACTTGGGCAGATCTATGTACCTCGTTGACTTCAGATATTGAGCTTCAACAGGATTATTGCGCACACGCAGCGTGGTATACTAGGACATAAAGGCCTACAATTCAACAAGTCAAATAAGCTTCTCCATGGTCACAGAGAGAAACTAATGACATTTCAAGCAAACCCTTCCAGCAGCTCCTCATCCCCCCAACACTGCAAGATCAGCCAGACGCACCTGGATAAAGCAACAGGATTTCGGAGGCCAGGCGCGTGCGGGGGAAAGGAGGCTGCCGGCCAGGGGCAGCGCTCAGCTGTGGGCCTCACCGGGGAGAAGGGCAGAGCGTGGATGGGACCGCTGACCAGAAACGCCACTAGATGAAGTGCCCCAGCCCTTGCAGACAGGAAAACAGACAGCAGCATAGTTGACTTCAGCTAATATTTGCACATCTGAAGAGATTAACTGAAGACGTGAAATCCAGCACAAAGGGCAAGCGAGGCATATATTGCTGAAAGCCTGTGAGCCACTACAAGATGTCTCTATGTCTGGGTTCGAGGCTCCAAACATTGATGGATTGCCGAGCATCCCGGAACGCATCTCTGCCCACCGCACAAAATATCTTGCGTCACTTTTGTCCTGCTCATGCCCAAGACCTAGACTGTCATCTAGAAATATAAATAATCTTCCTTTTTCTATACGCACAGCAACTCAGGGCAATCAGCCAAAGCTGCTGGGTCATCTAAAAGCTATCGGTCCCTTGCCACAGTTAATGTTTTGCATAAGACACTATTTCTTTAACAACAACAAGTCGCTTCAGTTAGTGCCATCATCTTAGACCCCAGTTCCATAAAATTTCAGTAAAGCTTCCATATAACTGAATGTAAGTCATTTAGAATCTCTCTACATCAAGTATTTAAATCAACTGAATGAAAGGAACGAAGCTGAAGTGTTTACTTAAATGCAAAGTTAGACAATATAAATATTCCGTAGCAGGCTCTCTGTGCATGAAGATAAAAGACAGAGCAAACTGAACGAGAACTGCCCCATGGTGCACATGTGTGAACGTAAACATACCTGGTGTGTTTTGGACAGGCCTCGAATACACAGAGCTTCCTGGAATGCCATTTACAAGAGCAGTAAGGAAAGGTAAAGAACAAGGAATTTAATTCAATAGGTATCTTCACCGCTCTGTTGGGTACAGTAGTTGGAAGTTTGGACTTTTGACCTAGCTCAACATCCACCATAACTAGACACAAAAAGAACATATTAACCTCAAAAAGAAACATACTTTACATCATCTTTTAACAAAAGCACCCATGCTGCATTACAATGCCTAAAAGCCACTTACAACCCAATTATTAGGCCACTGCGTGTGGTGGTGTTACTCAGCTCTAGTAACTCAGAATTTCATCTTACAGGCTGATACACAGGGGAAAAAAGAAATACCAGAGTGTAAGGAAGATAAAATCATTGTTTCTACAGACCCTTTCAAAATGAGCATGAAGCCTCCAATAAGACAGACGTCTTTCTGCCTACAAATAGACATGCTTTATACGTATGATTACAAATTGCTTGGAAAAATTTTAGAGGTATAGGAGCGCTGACCTTCATGTTTTTACATCACGCACTATAAAGTGGTGTGAAAAGGATGGCCAATACTGCAACGTTTTTCTCCAATTAAGTTTTTTCCAAACCATGCTGGATATGGTCCACTGGGGGGGGGGGTCGAAATCTAAACATAGGCAAAAGCTCTTTTATTCTGCTTCTTTCCTGCCAGTTCCTTTAGAGTATGGTCACCTCCCTGTAGTAAGAAACAAAAGTGCACAACTCGGTGCATTCTCAGCTCTCCAAACGTGCTACTGGGACTGGTGATTGACTTGAAATACTAACACTGCCTCTAGCATAAATTTCCATGAGTAAGAAAAGTATATAGCTGAGCTTTTAATTACTCGCATCTTATACTTTGAATCTGTTACACTAGTTGATATAACAATGAACTCTGCATCTACTACATATAAATGCTACTATATTAGACATAATGGCTGTACAAGTATTTGGCAAGCAACCACACATCATTAGAAATCTAAAGCCGCCTTAGATGTTATGACAAGCTCACCCTAACAAGACACAAAATAAAAAAGCATCAGGGATGTTTCATTTTGTTATAATTATTTACAATACATTCTTTTCACATGTGCTAATTTTTGCTACCTTCACAAGTGTTTGCATTGGGTTCTACATTTGTTATAGCAATCAAACTTTAAGACCCAAACATTTTTTCAATTTAACTTTTATCTTTATGAAGTCTGGATGACATCTTTTTTATATAGGCAATTGGCATAAAAATTACAGATGTGGAAAATGTGCAATCAACTGTCACATGTGCCATAGCACAATGTTTAAGCAGCATAAAAGAAAGCATCAGGAATCAAGGAAAATCCATTTGCCTTTATGGCTTAAAAGTAGATGAATGAAGGAAAAGGGGAAAAACACCACCAAAACCAAAACGGGGGGTGGGGTGGGGCAGAGATAGGTGTACAACTGGAAATGGGGAAAATATACATACAGAGGGAAGAGAAAACGTTAGGCTTCTTTCCTCCTTAAGGATATTATGAAAACAAAAATCTTTGGAAATTTGAGCACTTCATGTCTGTGTAAAATTAGACCAAGTCTGATAGTGCTCGAGCAGTATCTGTGACTTTCAAAAGACAACTCTTTTCATTTATTCCCTGTCTAATGGTCAAAGTACAGACACAAATGACAGTGCCACAGAAGTCTGCAAAGCTTTAAACCCAACTAAGATTGAGATCACAGCTGCAGTTTAGAGAAGATCACTTAAAAGGTGCAGGCCCCCATCCTGGTCACCCCTCCAGTTAGTACATCCATATCCACAGAAAGTGTAAAAAAACAGGCAGCCTTGGTGTTACACTATGTAAGGCAGGATACACAATCAGCCAGACAACGTCGCCATTTTTATCCATCCTGAAAGTAAACCAACAACCTTTACAAAACAGATGTGGAAACACAAATAAAGTGACTTTTCCCCAGGCAACCATCTTTACTCAGGGAAAAATACTTGATGAGACCGACACTTTACATTTGGAAATAACCAAACCTACCAACAGACCCATAGAAGGGAAAGGGGAGGAAGAAAGAAAGGAAAAAAAAAAAAAAAAAAAAAGAGGCAAACTGAATTGCTTTTGAATTTAATTCCCTTTCCTACCTCCTCTTATTTTTCTACCAGCCAGGAACCATTCTTCAGATCTAGCAAGGCAGGAACTAAATTCTTCTGGACAGACTTGTCCTGTCCACAACAAGACTTAATCTTAGTCCTACAAATATAGCCATGAATCCACCGGAACTATTTTTCTAAAGATAACTACAAGTGTTTTATAATTCTCCTGACATTCTGACTGCCTATTACATCCCTGCATATGGAAAGTACTGACCTGGACAGGCTTGAAAAGTGAGCCCACGACAACCTGATGAGGTTCAACAAGGCCAAGTGCAAGGTGTTGCACTTGGGATGGGACAACCCCAGACATCTGTACAGACTGGGAGAAGAATTCATGGAGAGCAGCCCTGCGAAGACGGACTTGGGGGTCCTGATGGACGAGAGGCTTGACATGAGCCACCAGTGTGCGCCTGCAGCCCGGAAGGCCAACTGTCTCCTGGGCTGCATCAAGAGACGGGTGGCCAGCAGGGTGAGGGAGGTGGTTGCCCCCCTCTACTCTGCCCTCATGAGGCCCCATCTGGAATACTGCGTGCAGGCCTGGGGTCCCCAGCACAAGAAGGATATGGAGCTGCTGGAGCGGGTCCAGAGGAGGGCCACGAAGATGATCAGAGGACTGGAGCACCTCTCCTACGAAGGAAGG